>CM035177.1:6851693-6870665 GCA_020233015.1 Callinectes sapidus | reverse complement strand
TATGATGGTGATATGGTGATGAGTGATAGTGAAGGGCGGTATGGTGATCTAATGGTGATAACTGATGAAAAACTGTGGTGGTGGTGGTGGTGGTGAAACAAAAAGCTCCGATGATGGTGATGGCAGGATTACGGTGGTGATGGTAGTGGTGATGACGATGAAGATGATAATGGAAGATTGGTAATGGTGATGGCGATATTAATGATGAGGAATGAAATATAATGGTGATGATGATGGTGGTGGTGAGGGGGAGTGAGGGAGACTGGGGGTGTTGACAGCTTCCCCTCAACAGCTGGTGTGTGTCAGTGCCGCTCCCCCCCACCCCCCCATAATCCATCCCGTGCAACACCAGACACCACCGCCACCACCATCACCACTTACTCTATTATTATTACTACCATCACCACCACCACCACTCTCTCTCTCTCTCTCTCTCTCTCTCTCTCTCTCTCTCTCTCTCTCTCTCTGCAGTTACAGACAACATAAAGGAGGAGAAGGAGGAAATAAAGAAGATAAATGGGTTAACCTTGTCTTTTCCTTTCTTCTCTTTCCTTTATTTCTTTTCCTTTATAACACTACCATACGTTTATTTGAAGATGATGATGGTGGTGGTGATGGTGATGGTGGTGGTGATGGTGATGGTGATGGTGGTGGTGATGGTGATGGTGGTGGTGGTAGAGATGAGCAATAATTTTGTTCTTATTTCGTCTTTCTTTATTTCTTCGATGAGCAATAATTCTGTTCTTATTTTAACTTTCTTTCTTTCTTTGAGTGGTTGAATTAAAGTGTTTAGTGTCTCAGTGTAGTTCTCCTTTCTCTCTCTCTCTCTCTCTCTCTCTCTCTCTCTCTCTCTCTCAAAACACCTTTCCTTCCCTGACAGAGAGCCAGAAGTGAAGCAGGGGTGAGGGTGACTGTGAGTGAGAAAGGAGGAAGGAGACAACACACTCGTCCTTCACCCAGGCCCTCCACACTCACTCAGCTGGCATGGAGGGGACAGAGGGAATTCGAAGCAGGCCCACCACTCACTCAGTCTACACAGGTAAGTACACAAACAAGACTCTGGGACCGTATTAACACATTCTTAAGTACGTAACTTTCTTTGGCGAATTTCTGGTCTTAAAATCCATCTAAAGGTCTTGGTCTTGTACTTTAGCGGTTATCTCACCAACAGCTTCAAATTTACGGTTGATACGACAATGGTCAAAGTACAACACTACTTTCAGGAGGTTAAGATGGATTTTGAGACGTTCGTCTAAAAAAATGTCATATACTTAAGAATCTCTGTTAATACCGGTCCTGGTTCTGAAATAACGGTGATTATTCTTAACGTAAGTGGAAAAATCTGGCCAAGAGCAATAAAAACTAATAAACTTACATGCCAGTCCCCGAGCAGGTCCGAGAGAGTTCAGGTAAATGTCTCGAAACCTCTCTCTAACCTCTTGAGTACTAGGACGTATCTTATATTCATTCTGCTTAGTTTTTATCGTTTTTATACAAATTCAGAAACTCGTGTGAGGGATTAAAGCTGTAGACTCTGGCCATTAATCTTCTGACTTCCATACACCCTTCCTAATGTCGATAAAATCGTCTAATAACACCCAAAATTCGTGGTAAAAATGTGTCCCAGTACAGAAGGGGTTAAAAATATACACAGGAAGTTATGGGGTTCTCAAGGACGTTTCTAAGTGATTTTAGTGGGAAGATAATGGGAACTAGGCTCTCTCTGCTTGTAGCCTTTGAAGAAACAGCCTTGGTAGAAGAGCAAAGCATTTCAACTCTTCATTTCTGATTTTGTATAACCTTTGTCTTCACCAGGGATTAGTGGTTGTAGAGAATAAAGTACCAAGTCTATTTTACCCTTACTACTTTTCCTTAACCCCTTAAGTACTGGGACACGTTTCTTATATTTATTCTGCTTATTATTTGTTGATTTTATACAGATTCAGGAACTCATGTGAGGATTAAAATAGTACAGGTTCAGGCCATTAATCTTCTGACCTCCATAGACCCTTCCTGATGTCAATAAAAATTGTCTAATACCCAAACCTTGTAATAAAAATGTTTCCCAGTACTTTAGAGGTTAAGAACTTGGTGGAAATGGTGGGGGTAGAGAATGTAGAGGAGTTCCTTACTTTCTAACCATCACTATTCATTCATATAGTGAAAGCAGAGAGGAAGAGAACATGGAGAAGCATCCCATATTTCCTAATCATCACTATTTCTCCCTTTAAAAGATAGTGACACTGAAGGGAGAACATAAGTACTGACACTCTCCCCCTTATAGTGGTAATGGAAAAAAATGGAGAAACATTAAGTCTTGTATTATTAAACACTGCTCTCACCATCACTATTTTCCAAAGGCTCTAGTTGAAAATAATCATGTTTTTTAAGGATATTTTTATGGTTCTGGTGATGGATTGGCAAGATTCCTATCTCATTTTAAGAAGAAACGTTCTTGAAAACCTGGCTAGTTGTATTTGTGGCCTTGAAAAATTGTTATGGTGAGAGAGTAAAGCGTTTCTGAATACAAAGCTAACATTCTCCCTTTTTTACTTTTCATTGTTATTTTTCCCTCAGGCGTAGGTGACGATGAGGGGGAGGAGAATGTGGAGGAGTTACGAGAGAGGCTGCGACAGATGAAGGCGCTGGTGAATGAGAGAAGCCACTCCAAGAAGTCTGGTATGTGCAAGGGTGCGTGTGAAGAGTGATGGCTCTAGGTAAGGCTGGAGGCAATCAGGGAGGGAGTCAAGGCCCATATTAACAGAGATTCTTATGTAACTTTTTTCTTAAGCATATTTCTAGTCTTGAAATTCACCTTAATCTCCTGAAATTGGTGTTGTACTTTAGCCATTATCTCATCAACAGCTTCAAATTTACTGGTGATTACTGGTGATGAGATGATGGCTAAGTACACTAGCAATTTTGGGAGGTTAAGATGGATTTTAAGACTAGAAATTCATCTAAGAAAAAGTTACATACTTAAAATCTCTGGTAATACAGACCCAGGGTAGTACAGTAGCTCAGGTTATTACTGTCTGATTCAAGTATATCAAAAACTTAATATGTATACTTTTCTTTCTTCCTCCAAGATACTAATTTTAAAAGATCTACCAAAATCAATTAACTACTTTTTCCTTCGCTTTTTCTTTCAGCTTTCAAATTCAAATCCTCAATAAAAAAATCTAATTGCTAGTTTCTCTTCCAATTTTCAGCAACATAGCAATTTAAACACCTTACAAAAACAGTCAACATCTTCCATTAACCACTAACCATGAGAAACAATACAGGAACAAGAATCAACCCATTTCTCAATTCACTAGTTTTTCCTTTGCATTTTCCTACAACATTCAAATAAAAAAAAACACAAAAAAATCAATTACTATCCCTTCCACTTTTTAGCATCTTGGCCATTCAAACACCTTACAAAAAACTAACCATGAGACACTACACAGAAACCTTTAGAACAAGAATCAACCCATTAACACAAGCATCCTCTTCTTCCAGGGATTGACGAGGGGTTCCTGAGTGTGGTGTTTGCCTGCATCCTGGTGGTGATAGCTGGGGTGACACTGTACGCCTTCGTGGTCCTCTACACCGCTGTGCATAGACGCTGGACGGAAAACCCAGAGACAGACTGAGGGGTGGCGGATGGTTCCAGCATAGGAGGTAGTGAGCGCTTCCCTTCTCTTCCTCTCCTTCAGGGTTGGTTTTGTCGTATTAGAGATGTAGGTAGTGGGTGGTTTGTCTATCTCTTTTTCAGGGTTGGTTCGGTTGTATTAGAGATGTAAGTAGTGGGTGGTTTCTCTCTCTATCTCTTCTTCAGGGTTGGTTTGGTTGTATCAGAGGAATGTAGGTATTGGATGCTCTTTCTCTTTTTCTTTATCTTGAGTGTTTGTTTGGCAGTCTCAGAGGAAATTTAGCTATTGGGTACTTTCCTTCTCTTTCTCTTCTTCAGGGTTGGTATGGTGTTATCGGAAGAAATACAGGTAGTGGGTGCTTTCTTCCTCTCTCTCTCTCTCTCTCTCTCTCTCTCTCTCTCTCTCTCTCTCTCTTCAGGGTTGGTTTGGGTTAGCAGGAGGGTCAGCTTGTTTGAGGTATTGGAGATGCCTTCTTTGTTGGTGGGTGTGTCTTTCAGTGAGAATCTGGTCTTGTTCCTCATTCCTGGTACGAGTGTTTCTTCTACAGATGCTGCTACCACTAAGGCTATCATTCCTTCTTTGTTAGTGTCTTGTATGCCTTTCAGTGGAGCTTTAGTCTTTTTCTCCTTCCTGATATGAGTAATGTTATTTCTACCACTACCACCACTGTTACTGCTCCCATAAAAGTAATCTCTTCTTCACAAATAAGGTACTTCAGATGCAAGAGTATTTTACCAGGAATTTGTCAGTTCTTCCTTCCTCCCTACTAAAGATGCTACTACGACTACTTATTACACCAGATAAGTAGAATATTGATCCTCATTTACCAGGAATTTGTCAGTTCTTCCTTTCTTCCTACCACTTTTACTACTACTACTACTACTACTTATTATACCAATAGAATATCAACCCTCATCTCCAGTACATGTATATTAAGTACTATTTCATTTTCTTATATTTCCCAGTGTTCAAAATCAAAACCTGGGTGAGGGCTGTGTTCTTAAGCATTTTGTCATCTTATCGTGGCTACGTTCAATAGGTGTAGTGGAAGTTATCAGTGTTCTCAAGGGTGGTTTTTTATGATTATGGTGATGATATAAGGGGCTCTACACTTTTTTCACAAGTTTCAAAAGAAGTTATTAGTGTTTTGAAGTGTTTTTCATGATTATGTGATGATATAAGGGATTTTTCACTTATATTTATGTTTTGAGGGGTTGTTTCATGATTGTAATAAGTCTAGTAAATATTTTGCACATTGAACAGCTTGTAAAGGATGTTATTGGCATTTTTAAGGATGTTTTCAAGATTGTATTGGTAGTTCACTAAGGAATTTACACTTAACAGGCTATATTTGAAATTGTGACAGTTTTCGCATACGTATACTTTCATGTTTCCAAGAATGGCTAGTAAGAATTATAACTATCAATGGATAAAATTATTCATAAAACCCTTTGAAAAGTGGCAACGAGAGCAAAATGTTTAAGAATGTAGACTTGTGTCGGATGTAACTTAATTTCCACCTTCAGTCCTTCAGCATCGGGTGTGTTAGAAAAGAGTTTAGGGGCGGAGTGTGTGTGATCTGTTTCTCTTTACATTATAGAAGGAAAACTTGCAGTATTAACATTATGTGCCAAGAAATTGTACCCACTTTTGACCACTAGCTCTTAAGGTGAAAAGCTGCAGTGTTTATGTACTGTATACTTATCTACTTTTCCTTTGCTCTCTCTCTGTTTACGCTTTAGTTTGTGAAGTGAAGATGCATTGTAGTGATTAGTTTTAGACCAATATAATTTTTGCTTCAGCTTATATGACAAAAACATGTACGTATTCATTTAGACAATGTGCTCTTCTTTATTATGCTTCTTTTATACTTTACTTTCTAGAACAACAAGTATTGTAGTAACTCGTACATCAATGTTAATTTCACTGTAGTTTACCTTATGACAAAAAAAGGTATTTATTTTGACAGCGTGCCAATCTTCTATAATAGTCTTTCTTGTATACTCTTCTTCCACTTCCTCTTCACAAGAATGGGAACTTGCAGTATTATAATCATGTGCCAATCACTTTTTCATCATCAAAGTTTTGAGGAGATAAGTGGTAGAAAAACATGTACATGAATGCATTATTTAGACAACATGCCAATCTTCTCCCTTATTTATTTCTCCCTCACTTCCTCTTCACTACGAATGAAAACTTGCAGTATTATAATCATGTGCTAATAATTTTTTCATCATCAAAGTTTTGGGGAGATAAGTGATAAAAAACTGTTTACATGTATACATTATTTAGACAACATGCCAGTCTTCCTTATTTACTTCTCCCTCACCTCCTTTTCACAATGAATGGAAACTTGCAGTATTATACTGACGTGACAATAACTTTCCACTACAGAAGGTTTGAAGGGGCAGAGACTTAGCCAGCAATATTATACCTTGTTCTCTCTTTCTCCTTTACTTCTTAGGGTGGAAACTGAAACTGCAAGACATATGTGCCAATTATTTGTATCTCTGGGGGAAGAACTTGTGATTTATTCTGCAATCGTTTCCCTTTTATTATCAGGGTTATGTGCTGATCTTACTCTATTATATATCACTGTTATTCTGATGTTGATTACAAAATGTTTCCCAAAAGTATTTAACCAATATCTTGATAAATCATTTCCTTTTTATCTTTTTAATGGAGCCTTTAAAGTATTTTGGAACCATGTATCAACGTTTAGACTTATATGTTCTCATTATGCATCACAGTGTCTGGCTAAACATCTGGAATATTTTGTGGAACTTCTCTTTATATTTCGAACAAAATTCTCATGTAATTTAGAACCTTGTGCCAACCTAACGTATAAACTGACAGTCGTGTATAGGATTGATAGCTTCCTGCTGTTTCTCCTAATTTTTCCATGGTTAAGAGTGTTTCCTCAGTCACATGTCTTTATTTGCACAAGTGACGTGACCAACAATGATGCTTTCAGGAGACAATAATGGTAACAGTGCAAAGTTAACACAGTATTACTTCACAGCAGAAATCCAGCAATAGTTATATTTTACTTTTTATCACCCCTATAAAATGTCTCTTGATCCATGGAGTTGAGGAAGATATGCTTTATGGTGAAATGTCTTGTTCTAAAATGTCTGTGCTAAATAAGTACCAAAGGGATACTTGAAAATGTTGTTAGTCTTGATTCTTGGCAAGACCAGCCCTGTTTCAGCCACCCACAGACCTCTTGTTGTTTTGATAAGTTTCTATTAATGGTCTTCCTTAACAGTGACTTACTCACCACTCTATTTACTCTATTTCTAAGTCTAGTGTTCAGGGAGATAGTAATACTTCCACCAAGAACACTGCAGTAAACAAAAATAAATAGACAGACTGATCAAGAGCAAATAAATAATCTATTGATGGTCTTCCTTGACAATAACTTTCTCATCACTAATTTATTCTATTTCTAAGGCTAGTGTTCTGGGAGATAGTAACACTTCTGCCAAGAATACTACAGCAAAGAAATAAATAGACAGACTGATCAAGAGCAAATAAATAATAAAAGTAAATAGACTGATGAATAAACAACATAACATTACAAAAGACCAGATTGTTTCAGCTGGAAAAGTTCTTCACAAAACCCCTTGCCATTCATTAAGTTCACATCTAAACAATATGTCTCGAGAATGTCGCATTACAGCAAAGGAAATACTTAGATGTAGTCAATGTGTCGCGTCTTGGCTGGACCGGATTTGTTTGTGTATAACCAGTGGCTCTCAATACCTATACAACGCATGCCCCTGTATACTTAGTGCTTGGAATTATACGGTAGCTCCTGCAAGACAGAATTTTCCCTGTGTATGGCTCCAGTCAACCTACCACCATTATTACTACTGCTGTCAAGTGCCTCAGTGACAGAATATTGATGCCACAACAACAAAACAAAACTCAAGCTAAAAGTACAATTCTGGTTTAAATTGAGAAAATACCAACAAGACACTGAACAAGTAACAAAGATCCTTCAATGAGTCTCGTGCTTTCCTTCAGTGTTAGTGGAGGTCTACAGCTCAGATGGGCAAGAACAGTGTCTGGATGGGAGAAGTGAGACATGGTGGCTTCCCCTCTTAGGAAACAGAAAGAGTAGCATTTGGATAGTTACTGTTTCTTTCCACTATTTCACAACATATAGTATACCTGATGTTTCTTTCCATCATTTGGGATAGATGGTTTAGTGTTTCTTTCCACCATTTCACACCAACATATGCATCTGTTATACATATTTTTGATGCTTAAAGTTGTCCCTCTGTCTCACGATCTCATGAACATACAGGGACAGGGCATCAGAGTGACAGATAGAAAACCATCCCAGCATTTCCTTTCACACACTCCATCCCTCCATGCCAGCTCATACTGTATCTGTCATTCATCTTTTCAATGTTTTAAGTCTTTTTTGTCACTAAGAATCTCACACACTCCAGAGATGTTGGAAAGGTAGATGGATCAATAGAGTTAGCTCAGTGTTTCCTTTCACACATTCCACCATTTTACAGGCACTTATAATGTATGTCTATATTTTTGAAAGTTTAAAGTTGTCCCATTGATGAGAAATTCCACAAAATCTAGAGGCATCAAAAAAGTAGATAAATGAATAGGAAGGTATCTTAATGTCTCCCTTTGCATATTCCCCCACTCAACAGAGCCTCATTTCATATCTATCTTCCATATCTCCATCAGTCTAGCTCCATTTCAACTCCTTCAGTACTGGGGTGCATTTTTGTATTTATTCTCCTTATTATCTGTCATTTTCTGTAGCTTTAGAAACTTTTGTGGGGATCAAAATAGTACAGACTCTGGCCATTAATCTTGTGGCCTCCATAGACCCTTTCTAATGTCAATAAAATTGTCTAATCACTCACAAAACTTGTGGTAAAAATGTGTCCCAGTACTGAAAGGATTAAACTAATAATCTCGTTCCCAGTTTATCAGATTGATAGGTCAGATGACTTAACACTGAAGGAAAGCACCACCACAGAAAATGAGTATGATGGCACAATAGAATAATAAACAAATGACTTGTACTGTCTCTTGCTAAGTGAATCTGTAGAGGAGAGGTGAGTTCTAGAGAGGAGTGTGGTGAGACACATCAAGATTCACTGGTGTTTTGTATCAGTGATTTTTGCTAGCTTTTTTTAAAATGTTAAATGAAATGGTACCAGATTTTTTGGAAGAGAAGTTTGTTTTGAGTTATGGTGCTCTCTCTCTTTTCCTTCACTTTTTTGTATACTGAGTGCTACAGTGACGTGGTGGAAGTTTTTGTATCGTCAAGTGATACAAGTGGATCAATCCATTGGTTCTAGAATGTAAACAAGTTCTAGAATGTACAAGCTCATGTGGGATTTTTCCTTTCGTGGGATGAGGAACCTATGTGATTTTTTATAGACAGCAGCGTGTGTGTGTGTGTGTGTGTGTGTGTGTAGCCATATGATTTCTAGTAAAAATAAGTGATACTCTTGGTAAAGCAATATCAGGGCATCCTTCATAGTATGCAGAGTGTGTGTGTGTGTGTGTGTGTGTGTGTGTGTGTGTCTAAGAGCAACCCCATCATTTTGCATTAATAGCAACTAACAATACTACTAATAAGCTGAGTGAAGTCATGTCATAATCATCACATACCAAAGTTTGTTCCCAAAAACCATTCAAATCTCACCCGCATTTCATTTTAATACCAAATGTAAACTTAATAGTAACCTAAAATTTTATAAATATTTGAGAAACACAACCTAACCAAGTGTTTGATTTCCACCCTTCCTTCCTCCTTCCCTCAACACCCTCCAATACAGGAGAGTAAAATAAAGATAAACTAAAAGCTAAAATAAAACCATAAACAAAGCAAACTGAAATGCATGTCTGTACTAGAGATGGTCTGAATATTCGTATTTGCATTCACAATAGGGATTATTCACATGTTTTTTAGTTTTTTTAAGATTCACATTCACTCTCATATGTTGCCAACCAAATATTTTCAGAGTATCAAACATTACTACAGGCCTATTTCAACACCATTTTTTAGACTGATACAAATGCAGTGAGAGAAAGAGAGAATTACTCCAATGTTAATCTTGGCCTTCAGTTAAACTCACAACAGACTTTAAGATGCCACATAGAACATTTATCACCTCACCACTCACCAGTGATGCACCACACATGAACACTGAAGCTGAGTGCACAGTAGCTGCATGACCAGTCACATCAACTTCACTTTACTACACAATGTCCTTAAGTAAGGTGTGGCAGTATTTTGAGAACATTTTCAAAGATGTTGCATAGTGCAAGCTGTGCAAAAGCAGATTGCAGGCACACATGCAGCCTTTACCCAAGACTCAAGCCATTGTAATTATTGTATTGCCTGTTCAAACAAAAAATTGCATTTGTATTTGCAAATGCACTGAAAAGTACATGTTCGCACCACCTCTAGTTTGTACTATGGACGTCCCACACTAATAATCTGAACTCTCTTATCATTTCAACACCATACTTTCATTTCACACAAATTTCAATCCTCTTAATTGTTTCACTGCAATACTTCACAGCACTAGGAGTAAAGAATGAAATGTTTTTATTATACATTTACAAGGTAGAGATGAAGAGAATAGATTTTGCAGTTTGTGGTCAGTATAAAGTTTAGAGGTGACTGAACAAGTACAAGAGCTCTTAGAGAGGCCAGGAAATAAGGAAGGACACACCAGATAGCAGTGAGGGAGTTAAAACACATACTAAACATCTCTAAACTCTAACATCTTCTTAATATATATTCTTTTTATCTCATTCAGGCAGTAATGAAAATGTCAATTCCTCTGCCCCCCTTTTTCAAATAATATGACTAACCTAAGCTAGACAACTCTTACATCCCCTAGACACCTGCAGTACTGGGACACATTTTTACCATGAGTTTTCGGTGTGATTAATGATTTTATTGACATTAAGAATGGTCTATGGAGATTAAAAATTAGTGACCAGAGTCTGTACTATTCGAATCCCCACACGAGTTTCTGAAGCAGTTTAAAACTGACAAATAATAACAGAATTAATAAGAAAATGCATCCTAGTACTGAAGGGGTTAAAAGATATACATTCCTATCAACTCTACCTTCTTTCAATCCAATTCCACCCTCCCACTGTACACTGACATACCTTAACACTTTCAGAATCTGTACCTCCTTAGCCTACCAGAAGAAATAAGGACTATACCACTATGAGCTCCTCTCACCAATCACCACTCCACTCACATGATAACTAACAGACAGCCCAACACACAACAGACTTTATTATCATTCATCATCTTTACACTGTACAAAGACCCACTACACAGCTACACACCGCCACCACTACAACGACCGACACACCTGCATCAGTAAGTAAGGGTTGTGAGCAGAGAGGGCCGCCAGCTCACGCCGCCCTATGTCCGAGCCAGCCTGGGGGTTCTGCAGCCAGTGACGGTCCAGGTAGTAATCAATGGCACTGCGCATCTCCAGCTCATTGTAGTCCTCCACAGGTATGGGGACGAAAGGATCCAGCGCCTCCCAACCCTTAAAACATGAAGGAATGTTGTAATAGCATATGAATTTGAGAGAGAGAGAGTTATTATCATCGCACAGGCTGGATCTTTTTTTTTATATGAGGGAAAAGCTGGTCAAGGGCAACAAAAATGATAAAATGAAAAGCCCACTAATTTGCCAGTCCCCTTACAGGTCCCACAGAATTAGCCACAAGACACAGACAGGGACGGATACACAGGACAACTAAAATTAGACAAGAATACCTAAGAAAACAAAACCGACATTCAACATCACAAGATAAAATGAAGGAAGCTACAAGAAGACACCAGGCCTACACATGGCAGTCCCTGTACGAACCACATCTGTCTATCACCTATCATTTTCATATTGATTCTGCTTATTAAACTAGTTAAAAGGGACCGCTAGAGAGAAACTGTTAAATAAAACCTGGGAAGCCAAAGAAATAAAAAACATATTAAGCAACCAAACGAGAAGTACAGATGAACTGAAAGAAACCCAAAACAAACAAAAAATAAACAGAACAAGCAAAACTAAATAAAAAAACACAAAACACAAATATAATAAACACATTTAAAAACAAAGGCAACAAGAGCTACAGGTGACAAGACAAGACAAGGCATCAACACACCACAGGGCTCTCGGGTACAAGTGGCACCTCACCTGTTTGCGGAGGAGGTAACGAGGAAGGTGGGAGTCTCGTCTCTGTCCCTCATTGGCCAGTGCGTCAATGGAGCCCACTAGTACACCGTTTTTCTGTAGGAGGGGGAGAGTGTGAGAGAGAAGTGGTGGTGGTGGTGGTTGTAGTAGTAGGAGTAGGAGTAGGAGTAGTAGTAGTAGTAGTAGTAGGAGTAGTAATAGAGGAGGAAGTAGTAGAAGGAAGAAAAAGGAAAAGGATTCAATCAATCAATCAATCAAGAGAGAGAGAGAGAGAGAGAGAGAGAGAGAGAGAGAGAGAGAGAGAGAGAGAGAGAGAGGTGGTTGTAGTTGCAGTATAAGCAGAAGGAAGAGGATTCAATATTTCTGTCCTGCAACCAAACTCTCTTCCTCACACGCACAGCCTCTCCCTCTCAATCACACACACACACACACACACAGCGCTCTCTCTCTCTCTGTCTCACCCAGTCACTTCTGAAGATCTGCTTGAAGGCCTGGAAGAGGGTGAAGTACTTTGGGTCCAGCATGGTTTTATCTTCACACCGGTAACGAGACACAGGGGAGTAGAAGGTGTTGATGCCGTCCACCACCACCGCCACCTTACACCTGTCGGGGGCAAGGAAATAAAAGGGTAAATAAAAGGTGGTTAAAAAAGGCCCATTTAAGTGCTTGTCCCTGAAAAATTCTGAAGAGGATTCGAGGATTAAGTATTTTCTTTTTTTCTTTTTTTTCTTTTTCAGGGTTTTTTGTTATTTCGGATGAAGTGTTTGTATACTTAGTTGCATGTAGTTTTGTGTGAAGGAATAGAGTTGTTTTTGGAGGGGAGACTGTGGCATACTTATAAACACCTGGGCTCATATTAATATATTCTGACGTATGTAACTTTTTTTTAGATGAACTTCTAGCCTTAAAATCCATCTTAACTTCCTGAAATTGGTGTTGTACTTTAACCACTATCCCATCAGCAACTTCAAACTTAGTTCTTATGAGATAATGGCTAAAGTACAACACCAATTTCAAGAGGTTAAGATAGATTTTAACACTACAAATTCACCTATCAAAAGTTATACAATTAAGAATCTATTATTACCAGACTTGGCTGTCACCGTACCTTCCCTCTGTGGCGTGTCTCTTGAGCTCCGAGATGAGAGCCAGCACACAATCGGTGGAGTAACGTGCCCGCCCAATGCCCACATCCACCAACTCCCCGAGAGGTGCGCCTGGCTCGGTGATCTCGCGCCGGGACCATGTGTAGCGTTCCTGAGTCACCAGCTGTGGGAGGAGGCAGGTACTGAGCACTCATAAGAAGGAAGTGAAATGAATTAGTTAGTTAGTTAGAAGCCATTAGGTTTACACATGGCAGTTGTTATATGGAACATGCCTACCTATTTCCACTTTTAGTCATAACCCCCATAATGAAGGAGGAAATGGGTACTGTGCACTCATAATGACATTAATTAGTTAGTTAGTTAGTTAGAAGCCACTAGGTCTACACATAGCAGCTGTTATATGAAACATGCCTAACTATTTCCAATTTAGTCATAAACCCCATATGTAATGACTGTTCTTGTTTTCTTGTGGTTTTTATGTGTTTTCTGTAGTTAATTTTTGTTTTTCTCTCTCTCTCTCTCTCTCTCTCTCTCTTCTTCATAGTGTATTCTTTAGTTATTCTTGTTCTTTGTTCTAATTCTTTCTTTTTATATAAGACAGAAAATCTGGCCAAAAGTAACAAGAACTTGACAAAAAAGGCCCACTTAGATGCCAGTCCTCAAATAGGTCCAAATGCTAGCTAAAAGAAGGGATGAAGGTCTTGAAACTTCTTTCTTAATCCCTTCAATACTGGAACACATTCTTACTACAAATTTTGGGTGTAATTTGACAATTTCATTGACATTAGGAAGGGTCTATGGAGGTGAGAAGATTTATAGTCTCTACTATTTTAATGCCCACATGAGTTTCTGAAGCTGTATAAAATCAACAAATAATAAGCAGAATAAATATGAATTATGTCCCAGTACTAAATGGGTTAAAAGGGATGGAAATATAGAAGCATGCAGTGAGCTCCAGACACCAATCAATGAAGCTGTTCCATTCATCAACCACTCTTTGTACAGTGATTGTAAATGTGTGGCTCTTTAAAACAGCTGTCCTCACCTGCAGTGTCTTGAAGAATTCAGCATTCTGTGTCTTGAAGTGCTGGAGCCACATTGCTGCATCCAGGGGGTGGTCAAACTGCCCCTCTATGGTGGAGGACGGAGTCACCTCCTTGAAGTTTCTCCTCCACCTTGCAGCTGGTTGGGGAGTTGTGAGAGTGAGTGGGTTATGAGGGAGTAAGGGTGTTATAAGTGAGGAGAGAGAAAGTAAGTGTTCATGCTTCAAGGAATACAAAAATAAATATTGAATACATGATGGATTGATACATTTTAAGCCAAAACACAATAGAGTAGATGAATGGAGTAATGAAAGATGTATATAATGTGGATTACTTAACAACTAAAGAGTATAAATGACTAGCAGGCTGGAACAATGAGATCAATACCTACACCTTAGAGATAACATTACATTACACTACTATCATTAATGAACACAGATACTATCACATCAATGTTATTTCCAACTTGTAAGAGAAATGAAAGAAAATAACACATTTTCAACACCATTAATCATATATCATGCAGATCAAGTCAATAAATAGGAAGAATACATTGTGGATTGAGTCAAGCAAGGCGTTGGTATGTGTGTGTGGATACTCACCCCAGGGGATGTGGACGAGGAGCCAGCCATCGTCAGCCAGGAAGTGTGTGGTGTGCATCAGGGAAAGTGACTTGCCACACCCATTGCGACCATCTGTTGTACGGGTTCAGGAAAAACACTAAGCAATAACAACAAAGATGAATACCAACAGAAGTAACGTTGCCACACCAAAAAATAACAACAAAGATAGGAATAATAACAGCAGAAATACTGTCATAACAAGTAACAATAACAACAAAGATAGGAATAATAACAGAAGGAACATTGCCACACCAAGTAACAATAACAACAAAGATAGGAATAACAACACAGGAACATCACACAATAACAACATTACCAACAATAACAGCAAAGACAAAAACAGCAATAAATCCAAAACTAATATTTCTGTGGAGTGGTTTAGGGATTGGAAATAAATATCAAGCAATAACAATAACAATGAACCCAAAACAGAAGCATGTTAGATATAAAAACATGAATTATAAAGTGAGCAAATATTCTCTCTCTCTCTTGGGTACACCACCCTGGAAACCCTGGAAGAGCCGCTGTACCATGCTGGGCTGCAGGGTGTACCACAGGCCATACTGCTCTGAAGTGTGCTCCACCTGAGGAAAGGAACACAATGAAAATACAATATGGTGATAGTATGGAAAATAATAACAAAAGAAAATTGGGAAGCTGGAAGAGGTCATCACACAGTCCCTATATGAACACTATTGCCTCATTACATCTATCTATAAACTTGTCTAATCTTTAAAAACTCCCCATTGTCTCAGCACTAACAATGTCATTACCGAGTCCTTTCCACTCATAAACTACCTTATTAGGGAATCGATTCCTTTCTATTCCTCTCCTAAATCTAATTTTTCCAGCTTCCACCCATTATTTCTGGTTCTATCCTGGTTATTATTAGGGTTTGATAATGAGGAAGAAATGAGTGAGAGGTGAAGAAAAGGTAATCCCTCAAAAAATAAAAAACAATTAATAAATGAGCCTCAAAGAAAACAGAGAATAGATAAATACAACATAGAATAAAAAGATCAAATACATAAACACAACTTACAGTCCTAGAATAAAATGAAACATACAGACCAATTAAACACAACATATAGACATACATTTAGTCTTACAAGGGAACTGGAAAATTTAGCAGCCTTTTGTTTCATTGTCTTACATTGACCTTGGCCAGCTTCCTCCTCTTACATAAAAAAATAGACATCTGATACAACATCCCTAACCTAACTGAGCCAAACACACACACATCCATTACAACATATCTAACATAACTTAGCCAAACACACAGACATTTAATACAACATACCGGAGAGGTGAGGGCGGTGCGAGGGGCTTTGGGGCGTGGTGGGGGTGCCTGGGCTGCCTCGGCACTGACACACCTCTGTCCCAGGGCAGCAACACACCCACTGCGCCGCCCTGCTGGTGACATGCACATTAATACCAAGTGAAACAAAGGAGGTTAGGTTAGGGTGTTTTTTGTGTTCATTTGAAAACTCTGCCTTTTTCTAAAGTTTACTAGAGCTAGAGGAACATAAAGAGAATAAATGTGGATAAATTTTCACAACTATGCCAGTCTCTCAAAAATCATTTTTCCCTGGTATATTTTGGTCAGTTTTGAATGAATATTCTCGTTATCTTTCTCACAAATCATTAGATTTTTTGCCCCTCCCCCACCAACAGAAACTTAAAACATAACTTATCTTATGGGACTTGTTTGTTGGGATCACTCAAATATGTTACAGCCAACATTTCATACTCATCCAAAACTTAATTTCAAATCGCCAGATATTTCACAAAATTTAGGAAACCTCACTGCCACTGTGATGGTTCTCAATTAACTAAAGTTGATGGAATGCAGTGGTGGCGGTGGGGAACTGTGTTGTCAGTATAGTATTGACCTTCACATAAAACCAATAATGCATTCTAACTTAAAATAACCTAAGCTAACACTAATCAATTTGGTACTTTTTATTACTAGTCTCAAGATGACTTCTCTTATAAATCTTATAAAATCACATTATATATTATAAAACTTAAAAAATCACATTACAGATAATTAGCGGATGATATACAAGGTGTTCAAATTACTCGGTGTGGAAAGCTCTGACATGAGGAGGAAAAGAAAAAAAAAAAAAATCTTGAGACCTTTGTAGTTGTAGAAACATACCTAAATGACATACAATTGGTGATAATAACAACACGTTAACAATGAAAGACAAAACATTCAGCTTGATCCAAAGCTGTAACAATAGAATTAGCTAAACACACACACACACACACCGGCACACCACTATTACACCAGAACTCAGCTACTATTCGTGCTTCTCTCCTTACACACATATTGCAGCACGTCATGTCCACCACTGGGAGGATGCAGGACACTTCAACACACACCACTACCACTCACCCAGTCCCCGCAGCAGCACACCCTGCAGCGCCGAGGGAGCCATCATGCTGTGTTGTAAACACTGGAGAATGGAGACCGCCGGCACAAAGTTTTTTAATCTTTTACTTTTTTATGTAATAGAGACGAGGCTGGTCAAAGGCAACGAAAATAAAAAAGATATAAAAGCCCACTAATTTGTAGTCCCCTTAAAGATCCAAAGAATTAACCGAAGGTAAGGGACAAAATCTTGAAACTTTCCAAAAGTTGAAAATATAAAGACAAGTACACGATGTTGTGTACTCCAGTACGAGTATGTGTACCAGTACATGAGTACCTGTATTTGAACCCATGCCGCGTGTGTGTGTGTGTGTTGATGATAATGGTAACCATTATTATCATAAACTAGGATGTATTAAGACTAACTTTTGAATAACAAGCACCAGTCATTTTATTGCAAATATACAGATCGATATATATATATATATATATATATATATATATATATATATATATATATATATATATATATATATATATATATATATATATATATATATATATATATATATATATATATATATATATTAGAACTACATGCATATTATGATATACTTTTGTTACAACAATGTATTGCAGCTATCATATCTATATGTGTTGCATTTTTCTTCGTTGTTCTTTGTACATGTGTTCATGCATGTCCGTCGTTTTATTAAACACTGGTGGGTCTCGCGAGGACTGCACACCATTTCCAAGGCCACAGAGATGATGTGTGTGTGTTGGTCTATCATTGGTGTTTTCCCCCACTGATGACGCAGAACATGTTGAACTATTACTATATTTAGAATCACAGAAACACCCTTCGCAACCACAGCAACTTTCACTAATATGTTCAACATCAAAATGAAACACTGGAATAAGTAACAGTCATGAACATATTACAGTACTATTGAACTTTCGTAAAGTTTTCCAATAGACAGCAGTACGTAGAGGTCTTCAAGGTGACACAGTAACATTTACTATAATGTCCTACACAAGAGATATTAACCGAGACACTGTAGTACTTCAACATGGGATATACTAATACAATATACATAAGCTGAACACACTTGTGCATGCATGGGTGGCACAAACAAACAGTAACATTACCTGTTTTCACTCTCAGCGTTCAGATGATTGTACTACTCTATCCATATTAACATGTTTCAGCCTTCTTGTTGTGTCCCATCTTTATTAAGAATATTACGCCCTCTATAACATTTTGATACTGTTGCTGTTGGTGGTAGTGGTGGTGGAGTTGGGAGAAAGGAGGAGGGAGAAAAGAGAAAGAGGGAAAGAAAGGTAATAAGAATAGAAATTAAGAAAAACATAGTGAAAGACGAAACAATGATTGCCTTTTTTTCATACATTCTTGCCCCTCCTCCTCCTCCTTCTCCACCTCTTTTAATTCAAAATCGTAAGCAAAGCGGGAGTAGATTTGAACATGGCACACTTTATGACAGTAAAATAGATTAGTCATGCACCCCACACCCCATGTAGTACCTATAGCTATTTTCTATGGCACTCAGGAATATATGGATAATTGTACATCTATGCCACCCTATATACGTATACAGTCAACTCAGATACTATATTACATGTGTATGTATATTTTTGTGTGTAGTCAACAGAGAAACTATACTACTAAACATTCAATTGAGATTTTTTTAGGGTGAATTTTTAAAGTCTATTATGGAAAGGAATAGATCTTTAAAAATAATCTAAAAGAAAAAAATGTAAATGCTTAAAATAAGGAAAGAAAAGGAAAGTTAAAAATGTTACAGTAAATCACAAAAATCCAAACAGAAGGAAAATCCAGAAAAATATATAAAGACAAATTTTTTAAACTCGAGAGAGAGAGAGAGAGAGAGAGAGAGAGAGAGAGAGAGAGAGAGAGAGAGAGAGAGAGAGAGAGAGAAAATCTAATATA
>CM035177.1:6814550-6824550 GCA_020233015.1 Callinectes sapidus | reverse complement strand
CGTTGTCCGTTATTTCAATCCATCACCATTTAACGTTCCCATCTAAGCAAACAGACGGTAGTGTATAAGTTGATATGCAAGATGTGACCCTGCATGCATTCACTGTCCTCCGCTGCGACGTCTCAAATCCATACGGTCATGCTGAATGGGTCAAGGTAATAATAACATATCTAACAGGCTATGACGCAACTACGTACAAGTAGAAGTGTCACTTGCCAATGTGCCAAAGCATGAAATCACATATGGGAGACATGTCAATCTACCTTTAAAAATATAGTTTATTCTAAATACGATCTTTGATAACAAATATGTGACTAAAGGACTACTGAGTACTGAGGAAGAGACAAAAAAAAAAAAAAAAAAAAAAAAAAATTCCTTATTCCACTGGTCACTTTCTATCAGATTCTACAGATTAGAGATATAAACCATGCAATGCAAACAAGAACTTAACAGTCATCACCTCAACCCACAGCTGGGACCACATGGCTGTGAATGACGTGCCTAATAGCATTGATTACATCCTGGCCACGACTGGCCGTGAGGACCTGTATTACGCCGGCTGGAGCATGGGCACTACAGTCTTCTGGGCAATGATGAGCGAGCTGCCTGAGTACAACAATAAGGTATGTGTGTGTGTGTGTGTGTGTGTGTGTGTGTGTGTGTGTGTGTGTGTGTGTGTGTGTGCTGAAGAATGCCAGGTGAGTAACATATGTGTCCTTGACAGGTCCGTGCCATGGCGGCCTTGGCTCCTGTGGCCTACATGGACTACTCTCAGGGCCCCATCGTGGAACTGGCACCTTACTCAGGCGAGCTGGATGTGAGTATGTTTATATTACTTACTCATTTGAAATCACTAGACTTCGATGTGAACTAACCCTCCTCCTATCATTTGTCCTGCTTTTGTAATCCCATCTAATCCAATGAAGGAATGGCGGATTTTAAGTGGTCGCGGAGATTTCTGCTCATCTTGCATTCCCATATCTAATGACTTTCATTAAATATATATATATATATATATTCAATTCTTTACCATTACATCCATTTTCAGCAAGTCTGTTGTCTCTTTATTATGTAACAAGGGATTGCTAAAGGTAGCAAAACCACAGCAAAAAGAAAGTTTCACTAAAGAATCCATTAAAATATGAAAAAAAAGTTGTCAAAAAGATAATTAAGAATTATAAGAAATTTCTGAAGAAATAGACTTTGACATGTCCTGCTATCCTTCTCCCTCCAGACCATGGCCTCCCTCCTCGGCATTGGGGAACTCTTCCCCAGCGCGGAGTATATGGACTACCTCGCTGAAACGTTCTGTGACAGCAACGCCACCTATGCTGAAGTCTGCTACAACTTTATATTCCTTATTGCCGGACCTGACTCGGAAGAACTTAACGAGGTAAGTGCGTGCGTCCGCACACACACACACACACACACACACACGTCTTGGTTCCTCGGTTACACATTCACCTATGCTTTCCCAACCCAGGAATTCCTGCCAACCATCCTGGCGCACACCCCTGCCGGTTCCTCCATGCACACCATCAATCATTTCGCCCAGATCGTTCTCTCAGGTGAGCTGAAATGACTGGGAAGAGTTGAGAATCATAAGAATGGAAAGGGAATGGTTGTGTGGGTTTACTGAGCGTTCAAGGTACGAATATAACATGATGAAGGAATGCATGAGTGAAAAGCGAGTATTCCATGGTATGACAATAGAAAAGTTGAGGTTGAAGACCTGTGACTGTGACGAGAGACCGTAATGAGTGGTCTTTTTGGAAACAAAAGAGGATGAAGGAGTGCATGATTCAGGAAAGAATCTCAAATAGTAGAGAGAGAGAAAATAAATAAAGATAGATTGGAACAAAATAAAATGTGATGTTTAGGTAAAAAATGAATATATAAATCAAATTGAATAATGAGATCTATCTCTTTCCTTCCAGGCAAGTTCCAGAAGTACGACTACGGTCTTCTAGGTAACCTGAACCACTATGGCCAGAGCACACCACCGCCGTACAACCTGAGTGCCGTGACTACACCTGTTGGCCTCTTCTGGGGGCAGACTGACTGGGTGGCGGCACCCGGGGTAAGTTTAACCTAGTTGCTTGGAACATAATTTGCTTACAACATATCATGCCTCCCACTCCGACCTGTGCCATGCTCTATGAAACCTTGTCTAACATTTTTTCCTTTAATTCACACTTTTCTTTCCTCCTCCACCCAGGACGTGGCGCGCCTTGCTACTGAGCTCCCCAATGTAGCGGTGAACCACAGAGTCAACAAGGATCAATTCAACCATCTCGACTTTGGCTGGTGAGTCTTTCCTCTTTGTACGCACACCCTACCCATCCAACTACCCATCCAAATACATGTGGAAGCCCACACACCCCACACACAAATGGATATCTCTGTCTCTCGCACCGCAGGTCCATCCACCCTAAAGAGTACGTCTACGATCACGTCTTGGAATTCTTCGCCAAGTTCTAAGGTGCCGTGGTGAGCGTGCCAGGATCGGATCACCAAGCAGTCACTCAAGGAGGAGGAGAAACAACAGCCTTCCAGAGTGGTCGCTCGGGAAACATAGGAATAAAGACTTTTTTGTTTGTGACTATGACTGTTTGTGACTTGAATCCCTTCAGCTCCGAAACGTCTTTTTTTTCATAATGTTTCTTATCTATATTAACCAACATTCCTGTGGTAGGATGATTTCTGAAACGCTACTCGGTCCAAAAGTGAAAATATGAATAAACAAGTAAATAAGTACATTAATCAATTGATAAAAAGATAATGGATTGAATAAGTATGCTAATAAATAAACAAATGCATGATAAAAAAAAAGGGGAAATATGAAGTGGTGCACAGTTAAATTAGTTTTTCGAGTAAAGACGAAATAATGAACGTACTTTCTGTAAGGGTCACTTTCTGCAACATCAACTAGAACAGGAGTTGAGTCAAGGTACTAGCGCGACACTCAGACTTAATAAGACAATGCCACACATTTACCACGGAGACTAAACAATGTTGTACTTTTCGTCATTGAGAACATGAAGAGAGGGAACATTGACTGTCTCGTATGCTTCAAGGTTCCTTCAGACAAATTTCACCATGAATATTCCACACAATGAATGTCCCTATTGTGAATTTCTATTCTATGCTGTTTAGGAAAGATGGGGTTAGATTTGGAAACATTCCTGCCACTCCTGCATCACACCACCTCATCAAAAGCTGCAGTAATTAAACATAAACAAATAACAGCAATATAATCAATCAAATAAAACAGAACTAAGCTTTCCTGAACACATCCAGCAGAGGTCTTCCTCAGCCTGACGCACGCCGCTGGCTAGCGCAAAAACTTGCAACAAAAATTTAAGCATAAAAAGAACAAAAAACCAAGACGGGGAAAGACCCGAGATGAGGTGAAAGGCCTGCGTGGTGGTAGTGGGGGTGGAGCTATTGGCTGGGGAAGTACACTACATCAAACAGGTTTCCAGTCACCGGGGAGGAAGGAAAGGGAGGGAAAGTTTAGGCAAGGAGGAAGAAGAAAGAAGAAATCTCTCTCCCTTGACGTACAAACCACTTTGCCTGCTTCATAAACACATAAGAAAACGAAGAAATCTGCAAGAAGCCGCCATGGCTATACGTGGCAATTAACTATGAAATACAACTATGATCTATCTATTTCCACTTACCATTCTCACCCATAAAATCATCTAATGAGTTTATCCTAACGTCTCGGCACTAACAGCCTTGATCATTGAATTTATTTTTCATGTACTCACTGGCAACCTTCCGTCTAAGCCTTCATAGTTTGTATCTTTTGCCACACCACTTCATTAGTATCCCAAGAAACAAATTCAAACCACTTCATGTCACCTCATCTCATCGCAGCCTCCACACTTCTCCTACAGCCAGGAGAGAGCCACAGCAACGCGGCTCTGGGACACTGATATTCCATGGTAAGATTCAAGCAGCGTCTGGCAACCTGTCCCGCGTTTCTATGAAAGCGTAAGACGGAAGATTAGTGGCCACGACCTTTGACGTCGGTATTCCTGCAGCCTAAGGCCACGCGGTTTGAATTTGACCATTGTATTTAGAGACAACGCCTCCATCTTCAGCACCACAACCGCAATAGTCGCTTCATTTGCTTTACTCTTCCTCGTTCCGCAGTACACGAGAATACAAGACAGGTTAGCCTCAGCTCATCATCATACAAGCCATCCTGCATTGGTCATGCTCTTATGTTCATTATGATTTCTTGATAGTTTTCGGTTTATTATCATTACCAAGTTACCATCATAGTTTGTTCCACTATTCTATCATCCAAGTCATACCTAATAATTCTTTTTGTTTGTGCAAACGCTCCTAAGTTTACATTCCATTATTCAGTGAAGTACTGCAGTATACGTAATTCACGTGACACTCTGCACTTTTCAGAAGGATGGCCAGGACAGTAGCAACAGCAGCGTGGTGCCCCGTGGTGCTGGCGGCGGTGGCGTTGCTTGTGGAGGCTGAAGCAGATCCCGGCCACCACAGAAAACAGCCCTACTATAAGCAGCCAAGCTACTACAACCAGAGACGCCCACACGGCGCTATCCACACTGGCGGACTCGGCGGCCATTCCTCTCACGACCTTGCCTCCGTCAGCCACTCAATTGGCCACCTGCAGGGCACTACTCACAGTGTCATCGGAGGCCACACCTCTGTCGGGCACGGTGGGCATGCCACCTTCAGCCACCTGGAGGGATCCACCCACAGAGCTCACGGCGCGCATGCCACCCACGGTGTGCACAGTGCCCATGCCACCCACAGCTTGCACGGCACCCATGCCACCCTCGGTCAATCCAAAGGTTTCACCCACGCCGTGCACGGCGGTCACAGCAAGAAGTACTACCACTAACGGGCACGAGTTATTCGTAGGCTGACCTGTCTACCAACACACACACACACACACACACACACACACACACACACACACACACACGCTTCCGCAAATGAGAGCTAGAATTGAAAGAACAAGCAACAAGAGCAATGTACTCCTTGGTAGGAAAATGTCGAAAGTTTGACTTGCCAATTAATACGCAGATGAAACTTTTCAGTACCATGCTACGTCTGTATTGACTTATGGATCTGAAATCTGGGGACATTATATCATATGGGAGATAAAACTGTTACATTTAAAATTTCTAAAGCATATGTTATTTGTTCATAAAAACACAAGTAATGTTATGGTATATGAGGGAACTGGGAGTATATCCATTGGACATTTATCAAGTATAAGCTGTTATGCTTTTGGTCTCGGTTAAATACAGGTAAACACTCAAAATTATCTCATGTAATGTATCAGTGTCTGTTACATCTGGATAGGTTAGGATTATATACTTCTCCTTGGATAGCATAGGTAAAGAATTTGTTAAATGAATGTGGTATGTCAGGAATTTGGTTAGCACAAGATGTAACCAATACTTTTGGTTTAAGAAGGCAGTGGAAAAAAATTTCATGGATCAGAGGATCAGTACTTGGTATCACAACTTGTCAACAAATGCAATATGTAGTAATTGAAATACATTTAAGGGTGTATATGGATTAGAAACTTACCTGACCAAATCAACAAAAAAATGTCGTATCCTGTTAACTAGATTCAGAACATGCAATAATAGATTACCAGTAAATATCGGCAGATACACAGGTGTAAACAAAAAGAGCGGATATGTAATTTGTGTAATGAAAATACAATAGCGGATGAATTTCGTGTCTTACTTAAATGTTTAAATGAAGAACTTGTCACCTGGAGGGATATGTTATGTATGCAACAAGTTACTGCACACACACATACACAAACCATTTTTAAGTCAGCTGAATCGTTGTGAAACACAAATGTAGACATTCTCACAAATTTTCCTTGTTTTCAAAGTTAATAATGGAAAAGTTTATATCAATATAATGTATTATTGGTTACGGTTGTCTTTTGTTTTGTTATTTGTTTATAATATTTTATGTTCAGAAACATTGTCTTTCTTTCTTTCTTTATTATTATTATTATTATTATTATTATTATTATTATTATTATTATTATTATTATTATTATTATTATTATTATCAATATTATTATTATCAATATTACTACTTCTGCTACTACTACTACTACTACTACTACTACTACTACTACTACTATTATTATTATTATTATTATTAGAGGAAAACAGATGGGAAGTTATCTCTGAAGTTGTGAGGGAGAAAGCAGAGAAGGTACTTGGTGTGACATCAGGACGGAGAAAAGAAGGCAAGGAGACTTGGTGGTGGAATGAGGAAGTACAAGATAGCGTAAACATGAAGAAGCAGGCGAAAAAGAAGTGGGATAGACAAATGGATGAAGAAAGTGAGCAGGAGTATAAGGAAATGCGGAGTGTAGCAAAGAAGGAAGTGGCTAAAGCAAAGGAAAAGGCATATGAGAAGCTGTATGAAAAATTGGATAGTAGGGACGGTGAAAAAGATGTTTACAGATTGGCCAGGCAGAGAGACAGAGCTGGCAGGGATGTGCAGCATGTTAGAATGATAAAGGATGCGGATGATAACGTATTAACAGATGAAGAGAGTGTATTGAGGAGGTGGAAGGAGTACTTTGAAGAGCTTATGAACATAGAAAACGTAAGGGAGAGAAGGTTGGAAGAGTTGGAGATAGTAGATGAGGAAGTGCAAGAAATCAGCAGGGAGGAAGTGAGGAGGGCCATGAGGAAGATGAAGTCTGGTAAGGCAGTAGGCACAGACTGCATACCAGTGGAAGCATGGAGGTCCTTAGGAGAGATGGCAGTGGAGTTGTTTACCAGAGTGTTTAACCAAATCCTTGAAGGTGAGAGGATGCCAGATGAATGGAGAAAGAGCGTTCTAGTGCCAATTTTCAAGAACAAGGGGGATGTGCAAAGCTGTGGCAATTATAGAGGTATAAAGTTGATTAGTCATGCAATGAAGGTATGGGAAAGAGTGGTGGAAGCCAGGCTGAGAAGTAAAGTGAGGATTTGTGAGGAGCAATTTGGTTTTATGCCGGGGAGAAGCACTACAGACGCAATATTT
Organism: Callinectes sapidus; assembly: GCA_020233015.1. Lineage (NCBI taxonomy): Eukaryota > Metazoa > Arthropoda > Malacostraca > Decapoda > Portunidae > Callinectes > Callinectes sapidus. Next base: position 6,817,488 of record CM035177.1, on the reverse strand, counting down.
GCCTTGAGAATGGTGATGGAGAAATACAGGGAAGGCCAAAAGGAGCTGCACTGTGTGTTTGTAGACTTGGAGAAGGCTTATGACAGAGTGCCAAGAGAAGAGTTATGGTATTGTATGAGGAAGTCAGGAGTGGCAGAGAAGTATGTGAAGGTAGTGCAGGACATGACGTATGACGATAGTGAAACAGTAGTGAGGTGTGCAGCAGGATGAACTGAGGGTTTCAAAGTGGAGGTGGGGCTACATCAGGGATCAACTCTGAGCCCATTCTTGTTTGCAATGGTGATGGACAGGTTGACTGATGAGGTTAGACAGGAGTCTCCATGGACAATGATGTTTGGAGACGACGTTGTGATACGTTGTGAAAGTAGGGAGGAAGTTGAGGCAAACTGGAGAGGTGGAGACATGCACTGGAGAGAAGAGGAATGAAAATAAGCAGGAGCAAAACGGAGTACTTGGCTGTTAATGCAGGAGAGAATGGGGAGTCAGTGAGGTTGCAAGGTGTAGAGGTGGCGAGGGTGGATGAGTTCAAGTATTTGGGGTCAACTGTACAAAGTAATGGAGAGTGTGGTAGAGAGGTAAAGAAGAGAGTGCAGGCTGGATGGAGTGGGTGGAGAAAGGTGACAGGAGTGATATGTGACAGAAGGGTTTCTGCAAAAATGAAAGGAAAAGTCTATAAGACAGTGGTAAGGCCAGCCATGTTGTATGGTATGGAGACAGTACCTTTGACAAAAAGACAGGAGGCAGAGTTGGAAGTGACAGAACTGAAGATGCTGCGGTTTTCGTTAGGAGTGACGAGGCTAGATAGAATTAGAAATGAACATATTAGAGGGACAGCGCATGTACGAAGGTTTGGGATAAAGCTAGAGGCGAGACTGAGGTGGTTTGGTCATGTCCGGAGGAGGGATGAAGAATATGTGGGAAGGAAGATGCTGGATATGGATCTGCCAGGCAGGAGGAGGGGGAGACCAAAGAGAAGATTTATGGACGCAGTGAAGGAGGACATGCAGATGATGGGGACAGTAGAAGAAGAGGTGCAAGACATAGCGAGGTGGAGACGAGTGATCCGCTGTGGCGACCCCAAATGGGAATAGCCGAAAGACGATTATTATTATTATTATTATTATTACTATTATTATTATTATTATTATTATTATTATTATTATTATTATTATTATTATTATTATTATTGTTATTATCATTATTATCATTATTGTTTCTGTATCTTTACTACAGAGCTGTGCTCCATACTTTCATTTTAAAGTTTGAGCATACAAATAAATTCTCTCCTAATTCTATTCTATTCCATTCTATTCACACACACACACACACACACACGCACACACACACACACACACACACACACACACACACGCACACACGCACACACACACACACACACACACACACACACACACATACACACACAGGCCTCTTTTCAGAAACGCTTTGCTCTCTCATTACGACAATTTTCCAAAGCCCAGTGACAACTATCCTTATTTTCAAGAGTTTCTCCTTTTAATAATCTATAAATCTAGTTCTAGGCAATCTATCCTCAGAACCATAGCAATACTCTTAAAAACACGACTATCTCCAACTATAGCCTTTGATCAGCAGTGATGGTGAGAGAGCTGAATACGGACCATAGTGTTCTTGTCTTAATGATGTTGCCCTGGATTTCAGTTGTATCCGTACGTCCGGACTCTATTGCCTGAAAGGCTGACATAGAGTCCGAAAAAATTACTATATAATTATGATTTAATGTGAGTGCGAAATCTATGGCTTGATCAATAGCAAACAGTTCTGAAGAAAGTACCGATGTATGAGAAGGCAATCGGAATCTGAGGGCGCATTCACTGGACCATACACTCGCGCCCACACATTCACCCGTCTTGGAGCCGTCTGTGTAAAGGGGGAGAGAAGGAAGGAGGCCTGCCACGAGGGCCCGGAAGTGTTGGTGTACCTCCGCCTCGGTAATATTAGCTTTGTGCTTCGGGAGCCTGTTTGTGACGAAGGTGGTGGACGGCGTCTCACATGGGACGAGGACTGGCAGCACGAGCTGGTCGCCGTTTTCTATAGAGATGTCCCCCCGCTGGCAAAAGTGGTATATTCGCACTGCTAGGGGGGACCGACTCAGACTGTGTAGGTTGTGGTGCTGCCTTATGGTGGTGGTCGTATTTGTACCGAGGGAAGTCTTCCTGGCCGTAGAGACGCCATACGCCAGCAGCAGTGCGTCACGTCGTGTGGACAGTGGTGGTACGTTTGCCTGGACCTCCATGCGCGTTACACGTGTGCAGCGCAGGGCCCCAAGACACATTCGCAAACATTCATTCTGTAGTATGTACATCCAAACACCTCAGAGTAGCTTCCGATCCCGACCCATACACCGTCCTGTATTTCTGCCTGGCAGGAAATGCAGGTGTGCACGGCAGGCAGAGCTGCCCTGTTCTCTTTTGCAACGGCAAGAGAGTGGGCAGCCGCCCCGAGGCCCCCCACAGGAATGAGGGGGTCTCCGTCCCCAAGGCGGGGCAGGAGGCGGACCCTCCCAACGCTGAACAAGAGAGGGAGGGCCGCCTCGACCTGGAGGCCGGCCCCACATCAGAAGCTGGCCAGGAGGTGGTGGCCAGCGGGGCAGACGATGTCGGGAGCGGCCCCACCTTAGAAGCTGGCCAAGAGGTGGTGGCCAGCCCAGGCCAGGAAGGCCTGCTGGGCCTGTGGGAGTCGGTCCCCAGCCCAGAAGAGGAGCAGGAGAAGGCTGGCGGCGCCTTGAACACCCCCATGGAGGACGAGGGAGGGAGACTCGTCCTCCGCAGAGTGGTGGGGAATGGATTGGGAGAACCTTCCCCACAACCACAGCAGGGGTCAGGGAAGGCTGGCCAGGAGAGGGTCGGGCATGGAGTAAGGCCGCACCTTCACCTGTGGGGCAGACTGGTCCCCATTG
>CM035177.1:6790161-6811108 GCA_020233015.1 Callinectes sapidus | reverse complement strand
ACCACCACCACCAACAACAACAACAACAACAACAACAACAACAATAACAACAACAACAACAACAATAGGTTAATTTCTACTGTAATTACAATAAGATCTTAGGGTTACAATAACAAAATAATAAGATAACAATAAGATCTTAGGATTACAATAACAGAATTTATGCAAAAATGTTAGAAGATTTATAAAAAAATCATTGGTAGGAATACCTTGACATTACTAATCATTGATATTGCAGAGAATGCCGAAGGAAGGCTATGGGAAGTAACATATGAAACACGAGAGTTGTTGCGAGTGGTGACGTTTATCGTAACTCTTTATCTCAGTTTGGTTTTCATTTATCATTGTTACTAGAGGCAGAGTTCCTTGTCAATAAGATGACTTTCCACTAATAATATTATATGTGTCGGGTTAAAATCAGGAACGAATATATTAGAGAGATAGCACATGCTACCAATAAATAATAGGTCGGATTGGTAACAAGCAAGCAAGTTGAGACTGAGTGGTCTTAGTGACAGGTGGAGAGGCGAGGAGTGTGTGAAGAGGAGGATGCTTGAGATGAATCTTCTTGGAGGGAGTGAGGGTGAGAGAGAAAAGACCCAAGAGAAGATTTTATGGATGAAAAAGAGACATGCGTGTAATGGGTGAGACTGAGGGAGGCGCTGAAGATAAAGCACGTCAGGGAAGGCTGATCAGCTGTGACAACACCTGACAGAAGTAGAGGAGGGAGAAGTTACTGTTACCAAAGCCTATCATGGAATTTCAAAAGAGTGAATCCTATAAACTCGGATTCTTCGGGAGAGTTATATATCTACTGTTATTGTGATCATGCTATTTTTCTTCTATAGTTTATTGGTCATCTTGAGTATAACGCGCGCGCGCGCGCGCTCGTGTGTGTGTGTGTGTGTGTGTGTGTGTGTGTGTGTGTGTGTGTGTGTGTGTGTGTGTGTGTGTGTGTGTGTGTGTGTGTGTGTGTGTGATTACTAAACTCGGCACAATGTAACATCACCTGTGCTTCCCACGGAGAGGTCTTGATTCTATCATGAGCGACTGTGCACATAACGTGTCCTTATCTGGTAATTTTTTGCTTGCTTCTCCGCGAGTAAATATATAATCAAATGTTATGACCGTTATGCCTCATTTAACTGACACACACAGCACAGGTAACATCTTGGACACGCTACCTAGAAACACGACGAGCTCTATGTAATCTCTTCCTTACTTCTCACAAATGAGTATACTTCTCGATTTTGACTTCAACTTTCAGACATTACTTTCCTTACATCCATACACTTCAGGTCTGTCAATTCTACACTGCGTCACTAACTCTCTTTCTCTCCCATAGCGGCAGGAGGATGTTTGGCGCGGCACTCAGGGCGGTGGTGGTGGTGGTGTCACTGACGATGGTCCTGGCACTCCCGCCGAAAGGAGAGCTGAAGGACCTCGTCAATAAACTTCTCCATGAGAAGATGATGATGAGGGAGAGATCTACCCACTGGGGAATGAACATGACCACGGTAAGTATGGAAGGAATGTGAGGAAAGTATTGTTTATAAAACACTCGTTAACTCGAATGTTTTGCCCAGTGATGTCTGAGACCCTTCTAGCGTATCAACGATCCTTTCAGGTCTTATAGTTCATAGAGGCTCTTTCACTTAATTAAGATGAGCTACGCTATAGTAATGGCACTTCAGATTCACTTAGCGGTATAAGTTATTTTCTTCATGTAAACTTTACAAAACTATGAGCTAAGTCTTTTAGCAGTCTTTACTTATCTATTTGTTACTATTTTTCAATACCATGTGGTAGAAAAATACAAAAATAAATAACTGGTAGTTTAAACATATTATTATCCTTGGTAATTATTTTTAAGTATAATTTTTTGACGCCCATGAATCAATCCTTGCCGCCAGACTGAGATCATTGAGGCCATGGGTTACCCCACGGAGATCCACCACATCACCACCACAGACGGCTACATCCTGGAGCTGCATCGCCTCCCGCACGGCATCAACCACACCAGCGGCGACAGGCCCGTGGTGTTGCTGCAGCACTGCTTTCTTTGCTCCTCGGCGGATTATGTCATGAACACTCCTGACGAGGCTCTGGGTAAGTGTGGGGAGGAGCAGCAGTGGCAGGTTTACAAATACAAGCATGGGAACGCAATTAATATTTTGATTATGTGTCAGTTCTCAAGACGATATTATCAAGCACTTCTTCTATTTGAAGTGTTTTTACTATCAGGGTCACAGATTGACAACAATTATACATTATAAACAGGAGAACCACTCTTGCGAATCCAGCCGATCAGCACTGTGAGAGAATTAACAAAGCATTTCTAAATATGAGTCTTAATTATCTATCGTATTTACTTATATTCTTCCGTTTTCCTATCTTGTCTTCGATCGCAGCCTACCTGCTGGCCGACGCAGGATACGATGTGTGGATGCCCAACTTCCGCGGCAACACCTACTCCAGGAGCCACACTAATCTGGACCCCGCTAACGTTAACTTCTGGAATTGGAAGTAAGTAATGTTGAGAGAAGTGCGGGAGTGGCAATGTGTGCAAGAGTAGACATGGTGTTCTGGGTTGCTTCTTTTGACGTGACTTAAGACTACACTACATCAATAGGTTTAGCAAAGTAAGCGTTAAAAGGATAATAAACATTAATCTTTTCCTAATTAAGATTTCTGTTATTCACTCGTTTGTACACGTAAGCTGAGACTCAAGCGTGTAATGGAGAGGGCGGAGCTCGTTGTCCGTTATTTCAATCCATCACCATTTAACGTTCCCATCTAAGCAAACAGATGGTAGTGTATAAGTTGATATGCAAGATGTGACCCTGCATGCATTCACTGTCCTCCGCTGGGACGTCTCAAATCCATACGGTCATGCTGAATGGGTCAAGGTAATAATAACATATCTAACAGGCTATGACGCAACTACGTACAGATAGAAGTGTCACTTGCCAATGTGCCAAAGCATGAAATCACATATGGGAGACATGTCAATCTACCTTTAAAAACATAGTTTATTCTAAATACGATCTTTGATAACAAATATGTGACTAAAGGACTACTGAGTACTGAGGAAGAGACAAAAAAAAAAACAAATTCCTTATTCCACTGGTCACTTTCTATCAGATTCTACAGATTAGAGATATAAACCATGCAATGCAAACAAGAACTTAACAGTCATCACCTCAACCCACAGCTGGGACCACATGGCTGTGAATGACGTGCCTAATAGCATTGATTACATCCTGGCCACGACTGGCCGTGAGGACCTGTATTACGCCGGCTGGAGCATGGGCACTACAGTCTTCTGGGCAATGATGAGCGAGCTGCCTGAGTACAACAATAAGGTATGTGTGTGTGTGTGTGTGTGTGTGTGTGTGTGTGTGTGTGTGTGTGTGTGTGTGTGTGTGTGTGTGTGTGTGTGTGTGTGCTGAAGAATGCCAGGTGAGTAACATATGTGTCCTTGACAGGTCCGTGCCATGGCGGCCTTGGCTCCTGTGGCCTACATGGACTACTCTCAGGGCCCCATCGTGGAACTGGCACCTTACTCAGGCGAGCTGGATGTGAGTATGTTTATATTACTTACTCATTTGAAATCACTAGACTTCGATGTGAACTAACCCTCCTCCTATCATTTGTCCTGCTTTTGTAATCCCATCTAATCCAATGAAGGAATGGCGGATTTTAAGTGGTCGCGGAGATTTCTGCTCATCTTGCATTCCCATATCTAATGACTTTCATTAAATATATATATATTCAATTCTTTACCATTACATCCATTTTCAGCAAGTCTGTTATCTCTTTATTATGTAACAAGGGATTGCTAAAGGTAGCAAAACCACAGCAAAAAGAAAGTTTCACTAAAGAACCCATTAGAATATGAAAAAAGTTGTCAAAAAGATAAATAAAAATTATAAGAAATTTCTGAAGAAATAGACTTTGACATGTCCTGCTATCCTTCTCCCTCCAGACCATGGCCTCCCTCCTCGGCATTGGGGAACTCTTCCCCAGCGCGGAGTATATGGACTACCTCGCTGAAACGTTCTGTGACAGCAACGCCACCTATGCTGAAGTCTGCTACAACTTTATATTCCTTATTGCCGGACCTGACTCGGAAGAACTTAACAAGGTAAGCGCGTGCGTCCCCTCCCCTCCCCTCCCCCACACACACTCACTGTCTTCATCATCTCTGACGTGATCGGAGCCGTCACCGAAATCAATCACATAAATCGCGCTGCCAGAAGAGGTTGCCTGGAAGAGAGAGAGAGAGAGAGAGAGAGAGAGAGAGAGAGAGAGAGAGAGAGAGAGAGAGAGAGAGAGAGAGAGAGAGAATCATAGACAACATTAACACACTTTTCTTCTTATCATGAAGTCTTCCTACTTTGATTGATTTACTGTAAATACTTAAGTAACCCCCAAAATGTACGACTTAATGTGCAAATAGTTAGAAAAACACAAAGACTAATATCAGCTAACTTAAGAATGGTACTAAGTTTCGTTATCGAGGACCTTATTATTGTGACCAACTAACTGGACTGCAACAAATTTGGATGATGAGTGCAGTTCTCGATGGTTTAAGAACAAGATTTGGCAGCTCACTTACCGTCAGTCTGAAGTCAACAGGTTCATTCGTATATGCGCCTTCACCGATCGTGATGACGTTAAGAGTAAAGGAAAAGGCGGGAGCTGAAAGAATGGAAGGAAAGGTGTAGGCTTATTGGGTGCAATGGACGCGAGGAGTGAGGTACAGCAATGGAAACAAATGAGATTAGGTCTGTTGAGAAGGTGACTGAAAGGCGATATACATTCTAATGGAGAAAGCAGTAGATATTTACATTGTCATCCCAAGCATATAATATTGTCTTATCTTTTCTTTCCTTTTTCCTGGCCTTTATATTATATGCTTCCTTTCCAGACTAGTGCTATTCCACATTTTCTCCAACACACTCTACAGTCTACATATGATTCTTCTTCGACTCAGACACACACACACACACACACACACACACACACACACACACACACACACACACACACACACTAGTCTTGATTCCTCGGTTACACATTCACCTATGCTTTCCCCACCCAGGAATTCCTGCCGGTCATGCTGGCGCACACCCCTGCCGGTTCCTCTATGCACACCATCAATCATTTCGCCCAGATCGTTCTCTCAGGTGAGCTGAAATGACTGGGAAGAGTTGAGAATCATAAGAATGGAAAGGGAATGGTTGTTTGAGTTTACTGAGCGTTCAAGGTACGAATATAACATGATGAAGGTATGCATGAGTGAAAAGCGAGTATTCCATGGTATGACAATAGAAAAGTTGAGGTTGAAGACCTGTGACTGTGACGAGAGACCGTAATGAGTGGTCTTTTTGGAAACAAAAGAGGATGAAGGAGTGCATGATTCAGGAAAGAATCTCAAATAGTAGAGAGAGAGAAAATAAATAAAGATAGATTGGAACAAAATAAAATGTGATGTTTAGGTAAAAAATGAATATATAAATCAAATTGAATAATGAGATCTATCTCTTTCCTTCCAGGCAAGTTCCAGAAGTACGACTACGGTCTTCTAGGTAACCTGAACCACTATGGCCAGAGCACACCACCGCCGTACAACCTGAGTGCCGTGACTACACCTGTTGGCCTCTTCTGGGGGCAGACTGACTGGGTGGCGGCACCCGGGGTAAGTTTAACCTAGTTGCTTGGAACATAATTTGCTTACAACATATCATGCCTCCCACTCCGACCTGTGCCATGCTCTATGAAACCTTGTCTAACATTTTTTCCTTTAATTCACACTTTTCTTTCCTCCTCCACCCAGGACGTGGCGCGCCTTGCTACTGAGCTCCCCAATGTAGCGGTGAACCACAGAGTCAACAAGGATCAATTCAACCATCTCGACTTTGGCTGGTGAGTCTTTCCTCTTTGTACGCACACCCTACCCATCCAACTACCCATCCAAATACATGTGGAAGCCCACACACCCCACACACAAATGGATATCTCTGTCTCTCGCACCGCAGGTCCATCCACCCTAAAGAGTACGTCTACGATCACGTCTTGGAATTCTTCGCCAAGTTCTAAGGTGCCGTGGTGAGCGTGCCAGGATCGGATCACCAAGCAGTCACTCAAGGAGGAGGAGAAACAACAGCCTTCCAGAGTGGTCGCTCGGGAAACATAGGAATAAAGACTTTTTTGTTTGTGACTATGACTGTTTGTGACTTGAATCCCTTCAGCTCCGAAACGTCTTTTTTTTCATAATGTTTCTTATCTATATTAACCAACATTCCTGTGGTAGGATGATTTCTGAAACGCTACTCGGTCCAAAAGTGAAAATATGAATAAACAAGTAAATAAGTACATTAATCAATTGATAAAAAGATAATGGATTGAATAAGTATGCTAATAAATAAACAAATGCATGATAAAAAAAAAGGGGAAATATGAAGTGGTGCACAGTTAAATTAGTTTTTCGAGTAAAGACGAAATAATGAACGTACTTTCTGTAAGGGTCACTTTCTGCAACATCAACTAGAACAGGAGTTGAGTTAAGGTACTAGCGCGACACTCAGACTTAATAAGACAATGCCACACATTTACCACGGAGACTAAACAATATTGTACTTTTCGTCATTGAGAACATGAAGAGAGGGAACATTGACTGTCTCGTATGCTTCAAGGTTCCTTCAGACAAATTTCACCATGAATATTCCACACAATGAATGTCCCTATTGTGAATTTCTATTCTATGCTGTTTAGGAAAGATGGGGTTAGATTTGGAAACGTTCCTGCCACTCCTGCATCACACCACCTCATCAAAAGCTGCAGTAATTGAACATAAACAAATAACAGCAATATAATCAATCAAATAAAACAGAACTAAGCTTTCCTGAACACATCCAGCAGAGGTCTTCCTCAGCCTGACGCACGCCGCTGGCTAGCGCAAAAACTTGCAACAGAGATTTAACCATAAAAAGAACAAAAAACCAAGACGGGGAAAGACCCGAGATGAGGTGAAAGGCCTGCGTGGTGGTAGTGGGGGTGGAGCTATTGGCTGGGGAAGTACATCACATCAAACAGGTTTCCAGTCACCGGGGAGGAAGGAAAGAGAGGGAACGTTTAGGCAAGGAGGAAGAAGAAAAAAAAAAATCTCTCTCCCTTGACGTACAAACCACTTTGCCTGCTTCATAAACACATAAGAAAACGAAGAAATCAGCAAGAAGCCGCCATGGCTATACGTGGCAATTAACTATGAAATACAACTATGATCTATCTATTTCCACTTACCATTCTCACTCATAAAATCATCTAATCAGTTTATCCTAACGTCTTGGCACTAACAGCCTTGAACATTGAATTTATTGTTCATGTACTCACCGGCAACCTTCCGTCTAAGCCTTCATAGTTTGTATCTTTTGCCACACCACTTCAGTATCCCAAGAAACAAATTCAAACCACTTCATGTCACCTCATCTCATCGCAGCCTCCACACTTCTCCTACAGCCAGGAGGGAGCCACAGCAACGCGGCTCTGGGACACTGGTATTCCATGGTAAGATTCAAGCGGCGTCTGGCAACCTGTCCCGCGTTTCTATGAAAGCGTAAGTGGAAGATTAGTGGCCACGACCTTTGACGTTGGTATTCCTGCAGCCTAAGGCCACGCGGTTTGAATTTGACCATTGTATTTAGAGACAACGCCTCCATCTTCAGCACCACAACCGCAATAGTCGCTTCCTTTGCTTTACTCTTCCTCGTCCCGCAGTACACGAGAATACAAGACAGGTTAGCCTCAGCTCATCATCATACAAGCCATCCTGCATTGGTCATGCTCTTATGTTCATTATAATTTCTTGATAGTTTTCGGTTTATTATCATTACCAAGTTACCATCATAGTTTGTTCCACTATTCTATCATCCAAGTCATACCTAATAATTCTTTTTGTTTGTGCAAACGCTCCTAAGTTTACATTCCATTATTCAGTAAAGTACTGCAGTATACGTAATTCACGTGACACTCTGCACTTTTCAGAAGGATGGCCAGGACAGTAGCAACAGCAGCGTGGTGCCCCGTGGTGCTGGCGGCGGTGGCGTTGCTTGTGGAGGCTGAGGGAGATCCCGGCCACTACAGAAAACAGCCCTACTATAAGCGGCCAAGCTACTACAACCAGAGACGCCCACACGGCGCTATCCACACTGGCGGACTCGGCGGCCATTCCTCTCACGACCTTGCCTCCGTCAGCCACTCAATTGGCCACCTGCAGGGCACTACTCACAGTGTCATCGGAGGCCACACCTCTGTCGGGCACGGTGGGCATGCCACCTTCAGCCACCTGGAGGGATCCATCCACAGAGCTCACGGCGCGCATGCCACCCACGGTGTGCACAGTGCCCATGCCACTCACAGCTTGCACGGCACCCATGCCACCCTCGGTCAATCCAAAGGTTTCACCCACGCCGTGCACGGCGGTCACAGCAAGGACCACTATCACTAACAGGCACGAGTTATTCGTAGGCTGACCTGTCTGCGGACACACACACACACACACACACACACACACACACACACACACACAGTGCACGACTTTTGATTAATGTTTAGTCTTACACGATATTTTTTATATTTTCTAAGTACGTATGTACCTACTGACACATTATTTTTGTAATAAAAAAAGAGTTGTGTACATAATATTGCTTTACTGTAACGTCCTACATCCATAGCACACACACACACACACACACACAGACACACACACACACACACACACACACACACACACACACACACACACACACGCTTCCGCAAAGGAGAGCTAGAATTGAAATAACAAGCAACAAGAGCAATGTACTCCTTGGTAGGAAAATGTCGAAAGTTTGACTTGCCAATTAATACGCAGATGAAACTTTTTAGTACCATGGTACGTCTGTATTGACTTATGGATCTGAAATCTGGGGACATTATATTATATGGGAGATAAAACTGTTACATTTAAAATTTCTAAAGCATATGTTATTTGTGCATAAAAACACAAGTAATGTTATGGTATATGAGTGAACTGGGAGTATATCCATTGGACATTTATCAAGTATAAGCTGTTATGCTTTTGGTCTCGGTTAATTACAGGTAAACACTCAAAATTATCTCATGTAATGTATCAGTGTCTGTTACATCTGGATAGGTTAGGGTTATATACTTCTTGGATAGCATAGGTAAAGAATTTGTTAAATGAATGCGGTATGTCAGGAATTTGGTTAGCACAAGATGTAACCAACACTTTTGGTTTAAGAAGGCAGTGGAAAGAAATTTCATGGATCAGAGGATCAGTACTTGGTATCACAACTTGTCAACAAATGCCATATGTAATAATTGAAATACATTTAAGGGTGTATATGGATTAGAAACTTACCTGACCAAATCAACAAAAAAATGTCGTATCCTGTTAACTAGATTCAGAACATGCAATAATAGATTACTAGTAAATGTCGGCAGATACACAGGTGTAAACAAAAAGAGCGGATATGTAATTTGTGTAATGAAAATAAAATAGCGGATGAATTTCGTGTCTTACTTAAATGTTTAAATGAAGAACTTGTCACCTGGAGGGATATGTTATGTATGCACCAAGCTACTACACACATACACAAACCATTTTTAAGTCAGCTGAATCGCTGTGAAATACAAATGTAGACATTCTCACATATTCTTCCTTGTTTTCAAAGTTAATAATGGAAAAGTTTATATCAATATAATGTATTACTGGTTACGGTTGTCTTTTGTTTCGTTATTTGTTTATAATATTTTATGTTCAGAAACATTGTCTTTCTTTCTTTCTTTATTATAATTATTATTATTATTATTATTATTATTATTATTATTATTATTATTATTATTATTATTATTATCATTACTACTACTACTACTACTACTACTACTACTACTACTACTACTACTACTACTACTACTACTGCTACTACTACATTATTATTATTATTATTATTATTATTATTATTATTATTATTATTATTATTATTATTATTATTGTTATTATTATCATTATTATAATTATTATTCCTGTATCTTTACTACGGAGCTGTGCCCCATACTTTCATTTTAAAGTTTGAGCATACAAATAAATTGTCTTCTAATTCTATTCTATTCCATTCTATTCACACACACACACACACACACACACACACACACACACACACACACACACACACACACACACACACAGACCTCTTTTCAGAAACGCCTTGCTCTCTCATTACGACAATTTTCCCAAGCCCAGTGACAACTATCCTTATTTTCAAGAGTTTCTCCTTTTAATAATCTATAAATATAGTTCTAGGCAATCTATCCCCAGAACCATAGGAATATTCTTAAAAACACGACTATCTTCAACTATAGCCTTTGATCAGCAGTGATGGTGAGAGAGCTGAATACGGACCATAGTGTTCTTGTCGTAATGATGTTGCCCTGGATTTCAGTTGTATCCGTACGTCCGGACTCTATTGCCTGAAAGGCTGTTATAGAGTCCGAAAAAATTACTATATAATTATGATTTAATGTGAGTGTGAAATCTATGGCTTGATCAATAGCAAACAGTTCTGAAGAAAGTACCGATGTATGAGAAGGCAATCGGAATCTGAGGGCGCATTCACTGGACCATACACTCGCGCCCACACATTCACCCGTCTTGGAGCCGTCTGTGTAAAGGTGGAGAGAAGGAGGGAGGCCTGCCACGAGGGCCCGGAAGTGTTGGTGTACCTCCGCCTCGGTAATATTAGCTTTGTGCCTCGGGAGCCTGTTTGTGACGAAGGTGGTGGACGGCGTCTCCCATGGTAGGAGGACTGGCAGTACGAGCTGGTCGCCGTTTTCTATACTCGTAGAGACGTCTCCCCGCTGGCAAAGGTGGTATATTCGCACTGCTAGGGGGCACCGACTCAAACTGTGTAGGTTGTGGTGCTGTCTTATGGTGGTGGTCGGAGTTGTACCGAGGGGAGTCTTCCTGGCCGTAGAGACGCCATACGCCAGCAGCAGTGCGTCACGTCGTGTGGACAGTGGTGGTACGTTTGCCTGGACCTCCATGCGCGTTACAGGTGTGCAGCGCAGGGCCCCAAGCCACATTCGCAAACATTCATTATGAAGTATGTACATCCAAACACCTCAGAGTAGCTTCCGATGCCGACCCATACACCGGCGAGCCATAGTCTAGGTGAGAACGAATTAATGACTTGTACACCATTAATAAAGATGTTCTGTCTGCTCCCCAGGCCATCAGGCTGCCCACTGGAGGGAAGGAGGAAGGGCAGCCAGACCATCAGGCTGCCCACGGGAGGAAAGGATGGAGAGCAGCCAGGCCAAGGCCCAGGCCATCAGGCTGCCCACGGGAGGAAAGGAGGAAGGGCAGCCATGCCATCAGGCTGCCCACGGGAGGAAAGGAGGAAGGGCAGCCAGACCATCAGGCTGCCCACGGGAGGAAAGGAGGAAGGGCAGCCAGACCATCAGGCTGCCCACAGACCATCAGGCTGCCCACGGGAGGAAAGGAGGAAGGGCAGCCAGGCCAAGGCCCAGGCCATCAGGATGCCCACGGGAGGAAAGGAGGAAGGGCAGCCAGACCATCAGGCTGCCCACGGGAGGAAAGGAGGGAGGGCAGCCAGACTATCAGGCTGCCCACGGGAGGAAAGGAGGAAGGGCAGCCAGGCCAAGGCCCAGGCCATCAGGCTGCCCACGGGAGGAAAGGAGGAAGGGCAACCATGCAATCAGGCTGCCCACGGGAGGAAAGGAGGAAGGGCAGCCAGACCATCAGGCTGCCCACGGAGGAAAGGAGGAAGGGCAGCCAGGCCAAGGCCCAGGCCATCAGGCTGCCCACGGGAGGAAAGGAGGAAGGGCAGCTAGAACATCAGGCTGCCCACGGGAGGAAAGGAGGGAGGGCAGGCAGGCCAAGGCCCAGGCCATCAGGCTGCCCACGGGAGGAAAGGAGGAAGGGCAGCCAGACCATCAGGCTGCCCACGGGAGGGAAGGAGGGAGGGCAGCCAGGCCATCAGGCTGCCCATTGGAGGAAAGGAGGAAGGGCAGCCAGGCCAAGGCCCAGGCCACGAGGCTGCCCACAGGAGGAAAGAAGGAAGGGTAGCCAGACCATCAGGCTGCCCACGGAAGGAAAGGAGGAAGGGCAGCCAGACCATCAGGCTGCCCACGGGAGGAAAGGAGGAAGGGCAGCCAGAACATCAGGCTACCCACTGGAGGAAAGGAGGAAGGGCAGCCAGGCCAAGGCCCAGGCCATCAGGCTGCGCACGGGAGTAAAGGAGGAAGGGCAGCCATACCATCAGGCTGCCCACGGGGGGAAAGGAGGAAGGGCAGCCAGGCCAAGGCCCAGGCCATGAGGCTGCCCACGGAAGGAAAGGAGGAAGTGCAGCCAGGCCAAGGCCCAGGCCATCAGGCTGCCCAAGGGAGGAAAGTGTAAGAATTCAGTAATCCCAGCACACTCACTTACAGTTTTCTTAACATGTTCCGCCACGTTTTCTTACCGTAATGTTGTGAGAGTGCTGTCACAGAACCTCACATGTGATCATTTGCCTGGAAATAATGGTTCAGATTGATGAAAGACACATAGCATAAAGTATCATAAGAAAAAAGTGAAACAAACCATTAAGTCCATACAAGGTAGTCCTTGTATCTAACACTTGCTTGCCTATCTACAAATATATTTAGATGATAATAGAAGGTTCGCTATAATGGTCCGTGCTGATGCCATTGACTTTATCAGTACTTTAACGAGAGAGAGAGAGAGAGAGAGAGAGAGAGAGAGAGAGAGAGAGAGAGAGAGAGAGAGAGAGAGAGAGAGAGAGAGAGAGAGAGAGAGAGTCTACAAAAAAGGAGATAAACTAGCAGGAAATCATTAAAACCCGCGGACACACACACACACACATACACACACACACACAAGAAAATGAGGTGGGCTGCGAGAGTCCGTCAGGCCTGCACGTGGCTGTCCCTGTGAGAACAAAGCCATCTAAATCCACCATCATCCTCATCCAGAAAGTTATCTAATATTCTATTGAATATTCTGATATTCTATTAAAACTCCCTATTGACTCATCACCAACAACATGAATACTGAATCTATTTCATTGATCAACAAATCCGTGAGAGAACCAGTTCCTTCCCATTTCTTTCTTAACCTTATCCAAAATTTCTCCAATATGAGACCATTATTTCTGGTTCAATCCTTTCTATTAATACTAAGAACTTTCCTGATGTCCATTTTTTATGATCCCTTTACCACGTGAATACTTCTATCAGATCCACTCCAAACCTACGTTTCTTTAAGGATTGGAATTTAAATATTTTCAATCTCGCTTACAACGGAATAATACTCTTATTTCTCGTTTACCTATTGTGGGTATTTCCTCTCCTTACGCTACGTACTTTGCATTTATCAATGTTAAATTCCATGTGTCTATCCATTCGTTCATCCCATCCAAATCTGTCTACAAAGTGATGGCATGAGATGAGAACCTAATTAATCTACCTATCTTCCCAATCAATCAACCTATGTTCGTGTCATCAGCAGATTTACTCATTTTTCCGCCTTTCACCTAGTCAGGACTACACACACACACACACACACACACACACACACACACACACACACACACGCACGCACGCGCGCGTGCAAAGAGAGAAAGAGAGAGAGAGAGAGAGAGAGAGAGAGAGAGAGAGAGAGAGAGAGAGAGAGAGAGAGAGATCCGTGGCAGTCTATGTTATCACACTTTCAATCACCCCTTCAAGTTACAGTATACAGCTCAAATACAGCACTGTTTCATTTTCTTGTTTCCTGTGACTCCTTCAAAGCTTCCGCTGTGGCCAAGATGCACAAGGCAGGTGAAGCAAGCAAACGGTGCGCGTCTGGCAGACCCGCGTAGATTGCCTCATGGGGGAAGTCCCGACTGGTTATATTTTTTTTTTACTTTGGCGTAGGTGTTCCCACCGCCTAAGGACACGGTTCTGCTATGCCTCACGCGGCACGGCACCGCGCTGCTATATATAAAGGCGCAGGGAAGATGGTTAGCCACAGAGCAGCAGTCTCTTCCATCTTTACCTAATCTTTCCACCTCAGTTCAGGTGAGCACGAGGCGTCTCGTAGACTTATACGAGTAAATGTCATCTCACTATTACAACCACCACAGGTCTTGACAGACGGCCAGGCCTGCCCCTGTACAAGTTTTCCGTGTGCTGCATACTCTTTGTCTCTGGTCATTCACAAAATTTTCCTTCTCTTCTTTTCTGTCCGCTTCTCTCTACTGTCCTACCTGCTTCACGAAACCATTATTTCCATTTCATTCGCAAGCTCAGCAGACAACTCCTCTCATCATTTGTTGCTTTTCTGATAACTGAAAGAAACGCAGTCATTGGTCAATATTCACGTCACACTTTTAACTATTTCAGAAGGATGGCTAAGGCAGCAGCTACAGCAGTGTGGTGCATTGTGGTGCTAGCGGCGGTGGTGGCGCTGGTGGCGGCGGAGGCTGATCCCGGCCACCACCACAGACGCCCTTACTACAAACGCCCCAGCTACTACAGCCAGAGACGCCCACACGGTGCCGCCCACGTTCCTCACTCCAGCCACTCTGGCGCCTTCGGCGGCCACGGAACCCACGGCCTTACCTCCGTCAGCCACTCAGGTGGCCACCTGCACGGTGCCACTCATGGCTTCCACGGCAACCACGGTACCCTTGGCCATGCCTCCGTCGGACTCTCAAAGGGCGTGCACGGTGGCCACGCCATCCATAGCCACGCGTCCGTCGGACTCTCTAAGGGAGTACACGGCAGCCATGCCAGTCCAGTCCACGCCTCTGTCAGCCACCTGAAGGGCTCCACTCATGGTGTTCATGGCGGCCACGGCAAGAAGTACTATCACTAGTTGAGGCTGCCCGGCCTGCACATACACACACACACACACACACACACACACACACACACACACACACGTCTTGAATGACTCTTTGCTCAGGAATCATAATCGTGCTTTTACTATTTCTATACATCATTGTGTAACAATGTCAATAACTATTTTTGTAATAAATATGGTGGTCTTAAGTGTACTGACTTTTTTACTATGCTATACCAAACTCTGGAGAAATGCCCATTCTTAAATTTTCTCATCGAACAAATAGCAGACCTTCGTGCCATATGCAAAAGTAAATATTTATTTTTGTTCTTTAAATATGTTAAGAACATCTGCTAAAGAAAATGAAGGAGAAATGATGGAGACAAAAGAGGGAGCCGCATCAATACTGAATGTCGGAAGTGATAGAAAAAAAGTAAGGGAGTAAAAATAAAATAGAGAGTTCGAAGGGTCCAGAGTTGGCTATGGCCAACAGTGGAGTAACACACAGCACCGAGCTTTGAGATGTCCCTCAGTCCTCAGAGAAATGCCAAGATCCGAATCATGATATTATGAACAAATCAAAGGAATATAAACTGACATGAACTATGAAACTCACTTTTTTGCTCTTGTGTTTACACGTACAAGGAATTAAATTCTTTCATAAAGAAGTTTTCTAAAAAAAGTTGCATATTCCTATTTACTTATTACACTGGTATATTCATAGGAACGCTTTTTTCCACATTTATTTTTGTTGCATTTCATGAGATCCCATCCCTTGGAATAAGAAACACGGTCCTTCACATTTGCCTCCATGAAATCCACTCCTTCCTGCCATGAACATCACAGAGAATAACCTGCACCAGACCCACTGATCCTTCAAACAATGTTTGCAGCAACGTCTCCTTCATCTAACCAAGCTTTTTTTTTAGCGGCACATTGAAAGGAAATGGAAAAAAAAAAACAATCAATTGCACTATGCCTTCTCTGCCATCTGTTGCAGACTCACAGACTTCATGGCCTCTACTTCTGAAAGTTTTCTCTCACCGGGAAAAATTTCAATGGTCAAGGAAATGAATTTTCGGGTTTCCGTGAGTGTTTTTCTAACTCGCATTCCGCAAAAAAAACTTTTCAAAAGTATCTCCGAAAGTCTCAACCAGTTCTTCCAGTCTGCTGAAAGATGACATGAAGCATCACGTTGATTACAATAATTATTCACATCATGAGTTCCTATCAGATTTGCACGAAACATCAGGAATAGACATGCCAGGAAAATATATAAATTGGTTTTAAAAAAATAAGGTAAATAGTGATAGTGTGTGTGTGTGTGTGTGTGTGTGTGTGTGTGTGTGTGTGTGTGTGTGTGTGCACGCGCGCAGAATTTTTTTTACATTAAATTCGAAAATGTTTATCAGCCTGGATCTGTACTAATCATACCGTATGATTTGGTCCATTAGCTGAATATTTTTGACAGGTCCTTTTTTTAAATCTGAGCAGAGTTAACAGGTCTGTCAGGTAGGTCCTGGCCAGGTCTACAATACCTGTTGATTTAAGCGAGCACTCACATCTCATATCAACGTGTTATTGTATCTAACTCATTTACGTCTTGGCAGAAACACAATTATACAAAACATGAACATCGAAACAAAATATAAAAGAAATATAAAGACAATAAGTAATGATGATATACATTAATGAGACATAAACCAACATCGGCACACTATTCTGGATGCAGTTATAAACATGTACGTACTACAAACATATTTAATTTTCTGTATTCATCAATAGACACATACATACTGTACACACATGCAAACTGTACACACACATATACATACATACATATATACATACGTAACTCAATACACGCCATCCACATACATAAAAAACTCTAAAACTGCTAATACAGAAACAAATGCCTAAACTAACATACATACGTAAAATTTGTGTTAAACTACATCTATGAAAAAATATGAAAAGACCTTGGAAAATCCCATCGCATGTTTGTGTGTACGTCTGATGTGTGCTGAGAAAACCTTCAAATAGCAGCAGCTCTCATTAAGTGTTGTCATAGCACGTTGTTAGGGAACTCCACGGGTCAGTCAACTCCGTGGTGTCTTGCCCTGTGTGGAAACTGGAAACAATGCGGTTTGGGGAACTACAGGAGCCAGGAAGGAGGAAGAAGAGGCGGCGGAGAGTTGCCAGGTATGCATAAAGACGGGAAGAGAGGACAGGTAAAAACTGGAAAAGTGTTAATTCTCTCTCTCTCTCTCTCTCTCTCTCTCTCTCTCTCTCTCTCTCTCTCTCTCTCTCTCTCTCTCTCTCTCTCTCTCTCTCTCTCTCTCTCCATCGCGACATCCCTACCTACGTACTTCGCCACGCCCACCAGCAACCCCGGCAGCACACCGAGGTTTAGTTAAGGGAACATTTGGCAACTCTGTCACGCGATTCTTTGAATAGGAGGATGTTTTGGTGTGGTAGGTAATCCCAAAGCCTGCGGGCACTTGTCCGTGGTATATAAGACGTGGCAAATATTTTCCAGGCACAGAATTCAACCAGCCGTTACTCTTAGTTCTTCCTAAGCTTCCAGTCACACATTGAGACAGGTACGGTTGGAGCCGAAGTCTTTATCAAACCACCTTGGTTGGTGCGCATTTCTGTCTACTGTCGCTCGTTGTGACGCCCCTGCCAATATCAAGTTTCCGTTATTAATGACAATGTCAGGTTAAAGCACAGAGGAAACCTCACCTCACATAATGTCATCTGTCTTCTGTTAGATTATTCCAATTCATGGTGGATGTTTTGTCTTGCCCTCAGCCATTGTTATGTCACGACCTTCTTCAGTTTTCTTTAAATGAGCTATGCATCCACCAGTCAGGAAGTCTTTCTCCTATTTATCTATTTCAACTTATTATTCCATTATCGTTTGACTTTTTTGTCCATTTCGTATTTGTGATCTTTGCTTACAACAGTATCGGAGTGTCATCAAGCTTAAAGTGCTGCTTGTTTTGCTTCTTTTTCTCTCCTGTCACTTTCACGCCTGACGTTTTTTCACATCTTCATGTTTGTTTAGTATAGGTTTTTAATCTACTCCTTTTAACCCTTTCAGCAAATATGGCCAAGGCAGCAGCAACAGCAGCGTGGTGCCTCGTGGTGCTGGCGGCAGTGGCGGCACTGGTGGCGGCGGAAGCAGACCCAGGCCACCACCACGGAGGAAGGCGCTACTACAAGCGCCCCAGCTACTACAACCAGAGACGCCCTCACGCCAGCCACTCCGGCGCCCACGGCCTTACATCCGTCAGCCACTCCGGAGCCACTCACGGCGTACATGGCTCCCATTCCACCCTCGGCCTCGGTTCTGTCGGGCTCGGATCCACTCACGGCGTGCACAACACTCACTCCACCCTCGGCCACGGTTCTGTCGGGCTCGGATCCACTCACGGCGTGCACAACACTCACTCCACCCTCGGCCACGGTTCTGTCGGGCTTGGATCCTCTCACGGCGTGCACAACACTCACTCCACCCTTGGCCACGGTTCTGTCGGGCTTGGATCCACTCACGGCGTGCACAACACTCACTCCACCCTCGGCCACTCAGCTAGTCACGTGAAGGGCACCACTCACGGCGTGCACGGCAGCCAGGGCAAGAAGTACTACCACTAACAGAACTGAGACTAGTGTTACTTAACAGCACACAGACAACAACTGCATTGTTGGTGTGGATCTCCTCAGAAGTCTACCTAAACAGATGTATTTTTTTATCAATTTTGTTATAATAAATATTATTTAACTATACATTTGTGCATTATGAGACATAACTGTAAATCTAAGAGAAAAACTGTTCATAGAAGATATAGTTTGGATAATCTCCATCAATAGGAACATTTCGTAACTGTTATGAAATTCCTTTTAAACATCCCACCCACCAAAAAAAATCCTTAACTTCTTAAGATAAACTTTTAACAATTAATTTCAGAACATTCAACATTGGATGATTAGGGTCTCTTTCTCTTTCGTCTGTTTTATCTAAGCGTATTATGTCTGCTGTTGACATTACGCAGCCTGTTCTCGCTCTTTGTATGACAGATAGGTTGCCCGCAAACAGTACTTGAGCCTTCTATGACCTGAATCTCATACGTTTTACATTTCTGCGCAAAGTCATGCCAAGTCTGTTCTTCAACTTGCTAAACACTCCTTCATTAATAGAAAATGTCAAAATCTTTCGAGATTCGACTACAGTTGAGATTTCAGGCGACTGGCCAAAAACATCATCAGTAATTTTACTTGTTTATCTTTCCCTTCTTTATTTCATCCTGATAGTATCACTGTCATTAGAACCCAGTCGAACAACAGTGGAAAGTGTAAACGGTAAAAGAACGCGAAAAATAAACTGATCCGGACGTGTTCTTTGGCCATAAAAAACAAGTATAACGATTAAAACGAACATCAAACAGACGACAAACGGATAGAGAACGGATAGAAACGGATGAGCAACGGACTAAATAACAGTTATTGTGGGATAAAAACCGAACGCCAACGGATAGGTTCTGGAGAAGGAAAGACCGGAGTAGCACCAGAAAATGAACGGAAAGGAAACGTTAGTGTCCGTTGAATATATATACATACATACATATATATATATATATATATATATATATATATATATATATATATATATATATATATTATTCCGGTCCGGTATCATCCGGTTAGCAATAATGTGCATGATAGAGGACCTGATGCTAACAAGGAATACTGTATAACTAACACATGCAAAAATGATGAACGTACGAGTCACGGATAAAGAACGGACGCTGTATTCGGCTGAGATTCGTTACAAGTTTTGTGCATGTCCAAAATCTCACGCCTTATATACCGGACATTCCCGGTCATGACACGCTATCGGAGAAAAGGAGATTAAACGGATACCAACGCATATCAACGAACTGACATTTTTTTCCATCATCCCTTCTACGTTCATGCATACTGGTGAGGTGTGCCAGGCACTTAACATGCCTCCAAAGCTGAACTCAGGAGCAGGAGTTGAGTCACGGTGCCAGGCTCAGACTTAATAAGACGACGCCAATATTTACCACGGAGGCTAAGCAATGTTGTTCTTTTCGTCATTGACTGTCTCGTATATTTCAAGTTTCTTTCAGATAAACTTCACCATGAAGATTCCACACAATAGATGTCCCTGTTGTGAAACTCTATTCTATGGTGTTTACGAAAGATTGGGTTAGATCTGGTTTGTTTAGGTTAAGTTGGATAAGGTAACATAGGATAAGTAAAAATAAATGTAAGGTTAAGTTAGGTGAGGTTAAAATGTGTTACCTAAGTAATGTATCATATGCAAAACTGAAGCGAAATTTTCACTGTTCTTCACGAATTGAATCCAGGTATAAAGTGATTACTTGTCACACCTGTGGCACATCTGTAAACATTCCTGACACTCCTGCATCATACCACTTCATCAAAAGCTGCAGTAATTGAACATAAACAAAGACCAGCAATGCAATTAAGTAGAAGTGAAGTAGAACTAAGCTTTCCTGAACACTGCCAGCAGAGGTCTTCCCCAGCCTGACGCACACCACTAGATTTTACCATGAAAAGAATGAAAAACAAGACGGGGAGAGACCTGAGGTGAGGTGAAAGGCCTGCGTGGTGATGGCGGTGGTGGTGGGCGGGGGTGTAGTGGTGCTATTGGCTGGGGAAGTACATTGCATCAAAACAGGTTTTCACTCGCTAGGGAGGTGAGCATGAGGAGGAAAGTTTAGGCAAGAAGGAAGAAGAAAGACCAGTAAGTTTGTTTGTTCTCAATTCATTACTACAATCATATACTTAGGAAAACTCCTAAGATCATGAATGCATTTATACAATGTAGTGAAGATAACAATGGTTATGAAACTGATCCCTATTACAACACAGTGATTATTTAACCATAGTCCGAATTAGAGCCATTTATTACAACTCTCTTTCGACTATCTGCAAACCATGACCCCCCCCCCCCCTCACACACACACACACACACACACAGAGAGA
>CM035177.1:6773269-6789588 GCA_020233015.1 Callinectes sapidus | reverse complement strand
GAGAGAGAGAGAGAGAGAGAGAGAGAGAGAGAGAGAGAGAGAGAGAGAGAGAGAGAGAGAGAGAGAGAGAGAGAGAGAGAGAGAGAGAGAGTTTCTTTTTTCCTGTGACTCCTTCAAAGCTTCCGCTGTGGCCAAGATGCACAGGGCAGGTGAAGCTAGCCAAAGGTGCGCGTCTGGCAGACCCGCGTAGATTGCCTGATGGGGGGAGTCCCGACTGGTTATATTTTTTTTACTTTGGCGTAGGTGTTCCCACCGCCTAAGGACATGGTTCTGCTATGCCTCACGCGGCACGGCACCGCGCTGCTATATATAAAGGCGCAGGGAGGATGGTTAGCCACAGAGCAGCAGTCTCTTCCATCTTTACCTAATCTTTCCACCTCAGCTCAGGTGAGCACAAGGCGTCTCGTAGACTTATACGAGTAAATGTCATCTCACTATTACAACCACCACAGGTCTTGACAGACGGCCAGGCCTGCCCCTGTACAAGTTTTCCGTGTGCTGCATGCTCTTTGTTTCTGGTCATTCACAATTTTTTCCTTCTCTTCCTTTCTCTCTGCTTCTCTCTACTGTCCTGCCTGGTTCACGAAACCATTATTTCCATTTCATTCACAAGCTCAACAGACAACTCCTCTCATCATTTGTTGCTTTTCTGATAACTGAAAGAAACGCAGTCATTGGTCAATATTCACGTCACACTTTTAACTATTTCAGAAGGATGGCTAAGGCAGCAGCTACAGCAGTGTGGTGCATTGTGGTGCTAGCGGCGATGGTGGCGCTGGTGGCGGCGGAGGCTGATCCCGGCCACCACCACAGACGCCCTTACTACAAACGCCCCAGCTACTACAGCCAGAGACGCCCACACGGTGCCGCCCACGTCCCTCACTCCAGCCACTCTGGCGCTTTCGGCGGCCACGGAACCCACGGCCTTACCTCCGTCAGCCACTCAGGTGGCCACCTGCACGGTGCCACTCATGGCTTCCACGGCAACCACGGTACCCTTGGCCATGCCTCCGTTGGACTCTCAAAGGGCGTGCACGGTGGCCACGCCATCCATAGCCACGCGTCCGTCGGACTCTCTAAGGGAGTACACGGCAGCCATGCCAGTCCAGTCCACGCCTCTGTCAGCCACCTGAAGGGCTCCACTCATGGTGTTCATGGCGGCCACGGCAAGAAGTACTATCACTAGTTGAGGCTGCCCGGCCTGTACATACACACACACACACACACACACACACACACACACACACACACACACACACACACACACACACACACACACACACGTCTTGAATGACTCTTTGCTCAGGAATCATAATCGTGCTTTTACTATTTCTATACATCATTGTGTAATAATGTCAATAACTATTTTTGTAATAAATATGGTGGTCTTAAGTGTACTGACTTTTTGCTATGCTATACCAAACTCTGGAGAAATGCCCATTCTTAAATTTTCTCATCGAACAAATAGCAGACCTTCGTGCCATATGCAAAAGTAAATATTTATTTTTGTTCTTTAAATATGTTAAGAACATCTGCTAAAGAAAATGAAGGAGAAATGATGGAGACAAAAGAGGGAGCCGCATCAATACTGAATGTCAGAAGTGATAGAAAAAAAGTAAGGGAGTAAAAATAAAAAAGAGAGTTCGAAGGGTCCAGAGTTGGCTATGGCCAACAGTGGAGTAACACACAGCACCGAGCTTTGAGATGTCCCTCAGTCCTCAGAGAAATGCCAAGAGCGGAATCATGAAATTATGAACAAATCAAAAGAATATAAACTGACATGAACTATGAAACTCACTATTTTGCTCTTGTGTTTACTCGTACAAGGAATTAAATTCTTTCATAAAGAAGTTTTCTAAAAAAAGTTGCATATTATTCCTTTTGACTTATAACACTGGTATATTCATAGGAACGCTTTTTTCCACATTTATTTTTGTTGCATTTCATGAGATCCTATCCCTTGGAATAAGAAACACGGTCCTTCACATTTGCCTCCATGAAATCCACTCCTTCCTGCCATGAACATCACAGAGAATAACCTGCACCAGACCCACTGATCCTTCAAACAATGTTTGCAGCAACGTCTCCTTCATCTAACCAACCTTTTTTTTAGCGGTACATTGAAAAGAAATAGAAAAAAAACAATCAATTGCACTATGCCTTCTCTGCCATCTGTTGCAGACTCACAGACTTCATGACCTCTACTTCAGAAAGCTTTCTCTCACCGGGAAAAATTTCAGTGATCAAGGAAATGAATTTTCGGGTTTCCGTGAGTGTTTTTCTAACTCGCATTCCGCAAAGAAAACTTTTCAAAAGTATCTCCGAAAGTCTCAACCAGTTTTTCCAGTCTGCTGAAAGATGACATGAAGCATCACGTTGATTACAATAATTATTCACATCATGAGTTCCTATCAGATTTGCACGAAACATCAGGAATAGACATGCCAGGAAGATATATAAATTAGTTTTAAAAAATAAGGTAAATAGTGATCGTGTGTGTGTGTGTGTGTGTGTGTGTGTGTGTGTGTGTGTGTGTGTGTGTGTGTGTGTGTGTGTGTGTGTGTGTGTGTGTGTGTGTGTGTGTGTGTGTGTGTGTGTGTGTGTGTGTGTGTGTGTGTGTGTGTGTGTGAATTCAAAATGGTTCAAATTCAAAATTTTTATGAGCCTGCATCTGTGCTAATTGTATTGTATGGCTGGGCCTATTAAATGAATATTTGTGGCAGGTCCTTTATGAGATCTAAGTAGAGTTGACAGCTCTGTGGGTCAGGCAGGTGCTGGCCAGATCCATATTACCCATTGATTTAAGCGAACACTCACAACTCATACTAACATGTCATTGTAATTAACTCATTTATGTCTTGGTAGAGACACAAATAGACAAAACATGAACATCGAAAGAAAACATTAAAGAAATCTAAACACCATAAGTAATGAGGATATGCAATAACGAGACAAGTACATCAACAACACCATACGATTGTGGGTACACTTATAAACACATAATACATACGTGTTCAAATAATATAGAAATAAACACACACACACACACACACACACACACACACACACACACACACACACACACACTCGAGTACACAATATCGTTTACTTGTGCTCATACTCGTACTTGTGCTAAAAATGTTCCCAGTATTTGTACTCGTACTCGAACGTCAAGTACTTGACAATTTTTCGAGTACTTTCATATACTATCGAGTACAATAACAATAATGATAATAATATTAATAACAACAACAACAACAACAACAACGACAAAAATGTTAAGGTATAGAGTGGTGCCTGACGATGGCGACTGTATGGTGGGTGAGGCGAGGTGAGACTAACAAGACTGTATCTATCCTTTGGTTAGCCAGGTGGGCTGGGTTGATGAATCTCTACAGTGAGTAAAATAAGGTGAAGCACATCTGTTGTCACTTCTAGCAGTGTTATTAACCTCTTACCACCTTGGTGTCACTGAAAAGTTGTTATCAAATGTTGCTTGGACAGGCAGGCAGTGTTACTAATATGCCCATCAAGCGAGACTCTCCTCCTAAATACCCGTTCATAAAGACAAATATTAAGTGAACTCTAGAATCAGTTTGACTTTTGTGGTCGGTTCTACCATGATGAAGAGGCGGAGAAGTGAGAATCATGGCCTGAGGTCAGGTCACTATATGAGTGTATACGACTGCAGCTCACTCTTCCAATAGGGTATGGCTTCATATTGAATATGAAAACAATTTCAGCAACCAGTTGACAAGTCAAGAAATAAGAAGGTGATGTGCAAGCACCGTGATACCACGATAAATTGCTCCAACCCCTCATCGCCAAATCTCCACAACCAAATGATGGCAATTATTGCTATTTTTCAAATTATATAAAAAGCACGGGTAACACTCGTCTTCGTTTGTTTGTATGTGTGTGTGTGTGTGTGTGTGTGTGTGTGTGTGTGTGTGTGTGTTCCTGAGAGAGAGAGAGAGAGAGAGAGAGAGAGAGAGAGAGAGAGAGAGAGAGTAATGGGTAAAAGTACTTGAACATGGATTCGAGTAGAGTACTAAAGTACTCGTGCTCGAACTCGAGTTTAGTCATAAAACTGTGTACTCTTACTCGCACTGGTGCTCATGATATCATCATGTAATTGCACTCGTACTTGAGTACAAAAAAATGTACTCGACCTCAAGCCTGATATGTAAGTATATGCACAACTCTACACACACACCATCCTCATACGTACAAAGTATTTATAAAAGTAGTCATACATAAACAAGTACCTACTCTAACATCATATACTTAAAATTTTTGTCAAACTAGAGATGTGAAAGATGATGAAACACCTTTGAAAATCCCTTCACGTGTGTGTGTGTGTGTGTGTGTGTATATATACCGGGAAACCTTCAACTAGGAGCACTCATTAAGGAACTCCACGGGTCAGTCAACTCTGTGGTGTCGTGCCGTGTGTGCAAACTGGAAACCGTGCGGTTTGGGGAACTACAGGAGCAAGGAAGGAGGAGGAGGTGGTGACCATGAAGGTGAGGAGAGGAGAGTTGCCAGATATATATAGAGACGGGGAGGATAGAACTGGATAGGTATTAATTCTCTCTCTCTCTCTCTCTCTCTCTCTCTCTCTCTCTCTCTCTCTCTCTCTCTCTCTCTCTCTCTCTCTCTCCATCGCGACATCCCTACCTACGTACTTCGCCACGCCCACCAGCAACCCCGGCAGCACACCGGGGTTTAGTTAAGGGAACATTTGGCAACTCTGTCACGCGATTCTTTGAATAGGAGGATGTTTTGGTGTAGTAGGTAATCCCAAAGCCTGCGGGCACTTGTCCGTGGTATATAAGACGTGGCAAATATTTTCCAGGCACAGAATTCAACCAGCCGTTACTCTTAGTTCTTCCTAAGCTTCCAGTCACACATTGAGACAGGTAGGGTTGGAGCCGAAGTCTTTATCAAACCACCTTGGTTGGTGCGCATTTCTGTCTACTGTCGCTCGTTGTGACGCCCCTGCCAATATCAAGTTTCCGTTATTAATGACAATGTCAGGTTAAAGCACAGAGGAAACCTCACCTCACATAATGTCATCTGTCTTCTGTTAGATTATTCCAATTCATGGTGGATGTTTTGTCTTGCCCTCAGCCATTGTTATGTCACGACCTTCTTCAGTTTTCTTTAAATGAGCTATGCATCCACCAGTCAGGAAGTCTTTCTCCTATTTATCTATTTCAACTTATTATTCCATTATCGTTTGACTTTTTTGTCCATTTCGTATTTGTGATCTTTGCTTACAACAGTATCGGAGTGTCATCAAGCTTAAAGTGCTGCTTGTTTTGCTTCTTTTTCTCTCCTGTCACTTTCACGCCTGACGTTTTTTCACATCTTCATGTTTGTTTAGTATAGGTTTTTAATCTACTCCTTTTAACCCTTTCAGCAAATATGGCCAAGGCAGTAGCAACAGCAGCATGGTGCCTCGTGGTGTTGGCGGCAGTGGCGGCACTGGTGGCGGCGGAAGCAGACCCAGGCCACCACAACGGAGGAAGGCGCTACTACAAGCGCCCCAGCTACTACAACCAGAGACGCCCTCACGCCAGCCACTCCGGCGCCCACGCACTTGCATCCGTCAGCCACTCCGGAGCCACTCACGGCGTACATGACTCCCATTCCACCCTCGGCCACGGTTCTGTCGGGCTCGGATCCACTCACGGCGTGCACAACACTCACTCCACCCTCAGCCACGGTTCTGTCGGTCTCGGATCCACTCACGGCGTGCACAACACTCACTCCACCCTCGGCCACGGTTCTGTCGGGCTCGGATCCACTCACGGCGTGCACAACACTCACTCCACCCTCGGCCACGGTTCTGTCGGGCTTGGATCCACTCACGGCGTGCACAACACTCACTCCACCCTCGGCCACGGTTCTGTCGGGCTTGGATCCACTCACGGCGTGCACAACACTCACTCCACCCTCGGCCACTCAGCTAGTCACGTGAAGGGCACCACTCACGGTGTGCACGGCAGCCAGGGCAAGAAGTACTACCACTAACAGAACTGAGACCAGTATTCTCGAGGAACGCCTGTTCCTCCCAAACAAACAAACAATAACTCCGTTCATGGTATCGATCTCCTCACAAGTCTACCTAAATAGATGTATTTTGTTTATCCATTTTGTTATAATAAATATTA
The DNA here is from genome assembly GCA_020233015.1 of Callinectes sapidus. Taxonomy (NCBI): domain Eukaryota; kingdom Metazoa; phylum Arthropoda; class Malacostraca; order Decapoda; family Portunidae; genus Callinectes; species Callinectes sapidus. The sequence continues at coordinate 6,783,409 of CM035177.1, read as the reverse complement.
TTGAACTATATCTTTTCTGCGTTATGAGACATTAACTTAAAATCTAAGAGAAATAGAACAAGAAAATTTAAACTCATTAAATGTTCCTGTCCCATCTAACAAAAAAAAAAAAAAAAAAAAAAAAAAAACTTTTTTATCTTCGCAATAGAAATTTTTAACGGTTGATCTCCGAAAGTTGAACATTGGATGATTCTCTGCTTGCTTCTCCCTCGTCTGCTTCATCTAAGTGTATCGTGTCTGCTGCTGACATTTTTGGGTTTAACACAGCTGTTTTCGCTCTAAATATGATAGAGAAGTTGCCCACAAAAAGTACTCGAGCCTTCCATCACTTGAATCTCATGCACTTTATATTTCTGTCCGGAATCGTGCCAAGTCTGTTCTTCAACTTGCCAAACACTCTTTCATCAAAAGATAATGTCAGTCTTTCAAACTCCAACTCCACTAGAGACTTCTGGCATCTGGTCAAAAACATCTCTAATAACTTTATTTCTTCCTCTTTCCCTCCCTTATTTCATCCTGATGGCATCACTGCTATCACATGTCTCTCAAGCTGAACTCTCCTCTGAATCCTTTGATTATACATCTACCTTGGATGATTCTGGGCATGTCTCTCCCTATCCTCTTCCTTCTGACTATTTTACGGTTTCGACTAAAATTCTCTGCAGTGATGTTTTCCATGTTTTAGCAGGCCTGAACTCACAAAAGGGTTTTGAACCTGAAGAGACCCTTCCTGTTGTTCTGAAAAACTGTGCCTTCGTGTTTGCACCTTGCCTGGGCAAACTACTTTAACTCTGTCTGCAAATTTCTACCTTTCCCTTTTGTTGTAGGTTTGCCTATATTTAGTCATTTTCTTAAAAAGGTTGACCGTTCTAATCCCCCAAACTACCGCCCGATAATTTCAATCTCTTGCTTGTCTAAGATTTTTTAAGATTATTCTCATTAGGAAGATTCTTAAACATTTTTCATTTCACAATCTTCTATTTGATCACCAGTAGGCTATAGCTTCTGTCCAAGGTCTGGCTTTCCTTACGAGTTTTGGTCATCCATTCTCTTTTATACATTTTGGTGAAACTTTTTGCCGTTGCGTTTGGCATGTCAAAAAGCTTTTAATAGTGCCATGTATAAATATTTTATTTCAAAACTGCCCTTATACGATTTCTATCCTTCTCTATAACTTCATCGGATGTTTCCTCTCCAGCCATTCATTTGCTGCTGTGGTAAACGGGCACTGTTCTTTTCCTATATCTATTAACAACAGTGTTCTTCAGGCTTCTGTCCTGTCACCCAGTTTATTACTCTTATTCATTAATGCTCTAAAGCAATCTTTTTTCATATCCATTCTTTTGGTAATGATACCAACCTACACTTCTACGGCTCTTTAGAGACAACCAACGCTTCATGAAGTTAACAGATGACACAGAGACGCCACAGAACCCCTGACTTCTGATTGGGGGAGAGACTTCATTGGAAGTAGATCTCTAACGCTTAACAATTTAAGGCACCGATTTTATAAACTCTCTACAGGCTTTTAGTCAACAGTCAACCAAGATTCACATCCGTACAGCAATGCTGACATTAGAGCTGTGTCCAACGCACGTTGTTGTTTTTTTCACAATAAAGAGCATATTATTTTCTTTATAAAAGACACATATTTAAGTACATGCACAACCTTTAAAGTTGCATATGTCTTGACAGCGGATGAGGCACATCCATCAACAGTAAAAGGTGATCCTTGGTATGTATATTTATCACACCACTCAACATCCCAGCCACCCATACGGATGGGCCTTCTATCATCCTTATTTTCACATATTACAAAGAATTTTGCTCTCTGTTGATTCACTTTCGTACCATGATCTTTACGTATTGCTGTCATATTCTTATTTTATCTTTCATAGTCTGCCGTGATGTAACCAATATTACACTATCATCCATGAATACCAATCGTGAAGCCAAGATAAAAAGCCATCAATTCCTGTGCCTTCTTTCAGCATCTCAATGAGGTCATTTACATATACAATAAATAACAAGCAAAATGTGGATGATCCCTGGCGGACACCGGGCGTCACTGTCACCACCACCGCGCCCACAACACTGTAACGGTGTACATGGACACTAGTGCCGCCAGCATCACAGCGCCACAACTCAGCCGCCGCAACACACCAAGCATCACATGACGAAGAACGGAATCGTATGCCTGAGCCAAATCTTAAAAAGTTACATAAAGCTTATATTTTTTCTCCTAGCATTATCACATCAGATGCGGAGCGTTACTATGCGTTCGATACATCCTCTCTTGTCCTGTGCTCCGGCTTGTTCTCGAAAAGACCTGAGCTACTTTTTCAGTCTTGAACACAGAATGGAATCATATAGCTTTTCACAGATATTCATTACACTTTTACTCCTGTAGTTCCTAGCACTCATTCTATCACCTTTCTTATAATATAACACACAACTTGGCTCGTGTCCAGGCGGCAGGGTACATAGGCTACCGTGACTAAAGATATTGTTAATGATTGTAATTGAACAAGCAACCAAAGAGCGGGTAAAAACTTAAATATTCCAGACGTAAGTCCTTCTGGGTTGCAGGCTTCATCGGACTTTATATTTTTGGCTGCACATTCTATCTCAATACTGCTTATTGGTTCGTCTAAGATACGTATGGTGACTTGGGTACTAAAATTCTCTCGTAATATCGGTGCACACTGAGAGTTGCGTGCTTTCTATAAATGTTTTAAATTCTTTGTCAGGTGGCTTAACAGACATTTTATTATTTGAGTTGAATTCTCCTGCACATTCGCAGCTTTTCATATTTCAGCATCATCTTTGTTATTAACCATTCTCTCCCATCTATTCTGAGTCATATTTTACCTTGCTCTTTCAGTTGTTTACCTGTGCTTGCTTCACACTTCTCACACATCTATATAAAATTTCAGTTGTTCGTGTTACTCATCAACACTCGTTCATATTCGCGGCAGCACACTCTTTTAACCTTTGTCTCAACACCTCAGAGTTTACATGCGTAATTTTTTCTGGCTTCACTCTCCTATTCACTGAGACGACTGTACTGGGCAGCATGTCTTCCCAACCGTTCAGCAGCAGAACAACATACCAATCCTTTCGTATTTACGCTGTCAAGTGACATATATAGTAAGGAATGAAGGGACGTGGTCGATAGGTAGTTGATCCTCTAGTATGACGCCCAGGTCATCCATACACACTAACACACAAGGGTTTCCAATATATGTCTAATCACACACACACACACACACACACACACACAAGAGAAATAAACTCCGAATAAAAATGAACGGGGTGGCCTGATCACCCTGGGGCCTAGTCTACTAGGCTTGTTGGCACTATAGCAGCCGCGTATCGAGTTGTCAGATGAGACCAGGTAGACTTAAGGTGTGTGAATGTTAGTACATAAGGATCTGTATGTTAACCTGTAGATTTTCAGCCAACAATTGTAAGCTGCATTCAAATAAACCGTCTATTACACACATATACACACGGGATGTAACTCGAGGGGTTGTGGCCTCGCTGTCCCGGTGAGGAGTGTGTGATGATGTTTCAGCCCTACCCAAAGATCGGTGTGCTCTGAGCTCGCTCCGTAGAGAAAATGCTGACTGGGTTGCCAGCAGGCGATCGCGACAGCGAATACACTACAAAATTCATCAATGTCATATCTTCAGTTGTCCCTCTATCGTATAATTTTCTCTCATTGGCTAGTGAAAAAGAAATTCAATGGGCCACTAAAATAGTTTTGACCACCGTGCACCACTAGAGGACGACTTAATATAAAAGAAACACAAGAAAATGAGGGAAGTAGCAAAACAGCCGTTAAAACTACTCGAGGCAGTCCCTGTATTAATAACGCTATCTAATTTCACTATCCTTCTCAGCCATATACTTGTGCAATCTTCTTATAAAGCTCAACACTAACAAAATCATTACCGAACCCGTTCCATTCCTTATGTTCTAAGTCTCAAACTTTTGCTAAATGTTATATGAAAGTTTTTGCAAGTGTATAAAATTCGAAAACTTATTTTCTACTTTTCTTTATATATTCGCTTCATCTGTTTATTGAAGAAGAAGAGGGGGCAAAAAGAAGTAGAGGAAAATTAATAAAGCGCGCGTGTTAAACGCAAAAAGTACATATTAATTTTATATAACCACTTCGAAATTTTGCGAATAATACTGCTAATACTACACCAACACCACCACCACCACCACCAACACCACCGTCACCACCGCAACCTCCGCTACCACCCCAGACCTGCTTGACACCATTGCTCAGGACCACTCCTACTCCTCCCCCACCAAGCAGGCCCCCGTAGAGCGCCCCAGCCGCCCCCCACCCCCGGCCAGCAGGCGGGGCCGGGGCCGGGGTGCCACAGGGCCGGCCGTCTGTCGAGCCCCTCAGAAGATTGACCAGAAAAATGGCAGTGATTTGGTTTCTGGAAGTCAAGGGGGTGTGGTGTTGCCTGGAGGGGGGGTAGGGGGTGTGGTTAGGGGGGGTAAGGGTCAGGGTTCACTGCCATCCCTAAAGGTGAAGGATAAAGTGGTTAATTGGTTGGACAATAGTCGCGAGGTGGGGTTTCGTATTGGCCTGACGCACTCCACGTCATCGTCCGACCCTGTGCCGTCGTCTGGGTACCCTTGCTCCACTGCCACCACCACCAACACTGTCAATGCTACTGACAACCCCACCACCACCAACACAACCACCAATGCCACCTCAAACACCACCACCAACAATAACACATGGAAATTTTTTAAGAGCAAAGCTAACATGAACAGTGACCCTCAAGGCACCACCACCACCACCACTGACAACCCCACCACTACCGACAACACCACAAGGAAATTTCTGAAACGGACCCACAAAAACCACAACCCCGCTTCCTCCAGGTCGAGATCCCGGGGACGCGGCCGTGGGGGGGTGGGTCGTGGTAGAGCCGTCACAAGATCTCCAGACCAAAAAGGTACCCCGCCGCTGCAGCATAGCACCCCCATGGCCCCACTGAAGGCCGTCCCCCCCTTGGAAGTCAGTGCTATCCATCCACCGAGAGAATCTATCATCGTACACACACACGACGATGAAATACCCGATTCTTGTCCTGTCAACACCATGGATCACTTTGATGAGCTCGTGGCAGAGGCTAAGGAGAATAAACCCCCTTCCCACACCACTTCCCACCCCCCCGTTCATCCCATGGAGGCCCCACACCCCTCAGATAGCCAGGATGAAGAGGCTGGGGTGTTATTTGTAACCCCAGCACAAGAACTAGCAGATACAGAGCACCCCAAAAACCTCAGTAGCAAGGCAGGCCAGGAACCGTCACCCCAGGAGCTGGCCGACACACGGGACCACAAATCTGAACTAGTGGCGTTTAGGGAAGAGGAGGAGGAGGAGGTGGAGGAGGGACGTCAACACCAGCAGCAGCAGCAGCAGGAGGTTTTACGGGAAGACCTATCTGTTTTGAACCTCCCTCTAGCACAGCAGAAGGCTGCCGCACCCCCCCAGGAGGCACCCCAGGGCAGGAAAAGGCGTGTCCGTTTCACTGCTAAGTCCCCAAAACGCCCCAACACTCGCGACACCGCACTCAAACACCGCCTCATCGACACTCACTCTGGCCCTGTTGCTGTGGGGGTGAAGAGTGCCAGGAATGCCAAGAGTCCAGGCTGGTCACACATTGAGGGGGCAAGGAAGGAGTTAGTGCCAAGAAATGCCAGTCTGAATATCACAGGTGGCGAGGAAGTGGAAAACCGTGAGAAGAAAATCCCGGTGCTGTCTTCTGTGGAGAGTTTGGTGATAGAGGAGACTCCTTTTGACGTGGAGCATCTGTCCTTCTCCCAGAATAAGAGGGAGAGAGTCCAGCGTCTGAAGGACATCGTACTGCAGATGTCAAAGCCCCATAGCTCAAATTGTGGTGATGATGTGAACGATGACACACTGGATAATAAAACAGCAGATATAGGTACTCATTGTTCCACAGCACTCAGAAACAAGGAAAAAACAAGAAATTCATCGCCAGGACAAAAGGAAAACAAAGAAGCAAACGCAGATATTACCACAGCCACAGCACTCGGAAGCAAGAACGAACACAAAAAATTATCACCAAAACTACAGGAAAATAAAGAAGAAAATATGAAGAGTGGTGATATTTCTACCACAGTCGCCACCGCCAACACACCCACCACATCACCACAGGACGAAAAGACAGCAAGAACTTCAGTACATGAGGAAAAGTCTTGTACCACACTAACCACACTGGAAAATAAGAAAAAACTGAGACTTTCACTCCAGAAATTAATCCCATCTGTTGCAAGGAAAGCTGAAAAAACTCCTTATATTGTAAAAGACACAGATTTAGAGTTGGAGAACCTTTCACCACCGCCCAAATACACAGCCCACGTACAGCCTGTGGTGAGACGAAAGAGGGAAGAAAATGATGCATATTCTGACCTTGAGAGAGAGAGAGAGGAAGAAAGAGAGAGAGACACATCAATTGACCCAGATACAAGGCCAATTTCACAGCCAAACACAGCTTTTTCACAGCCAAACACAAAATGCAAGGAGAGGGGCACACCAGCACAGCATCTCAAGACACCCAAAGCCCACAGTGTCACAGAAAAAACACAGCGCAAAACTTTCTCCTTCACCACAAACACTGAGGAATTAATTGCTACATCACCACCGCCATCACCACAGCCACAGTCAGTAGGTGTGTCAGACAAGGATGCTGTGACCTCTGTGACCTCTAAGCTGTGGTCATCTGTTTCCTGTGACCAGCCAAGTTTGCTGCAGAACAGGGAAAGTCGCGCTGTGGTTCCTTTTAAGGCTGTGGGACGGATGTGTAGGCAGAGGTGAGTGTGTGTGTGTGTGTGTGTGTGTGTCTTTCTCTTTTATTTTATTTTCTCTTTTCTCTCCTCTCTTCTTTTTTTGTCTCTCTCTCTCTCTCTCTCTCTCTCTCTCTCTCTCTCTCTCTCTCTCTCTCTCTCTCTCTCTCTCTCTCTCTCTCTCTCTCTCTCTCTTTCCAGATTTTTCCTTCAATTTTTCTACTAATATTTTGTTTTTAATCTTATTTTATTATTTTTTTTCCAGTGATCTGTTTCATTGTTCATTGATTTACCATACTAATGCAATATTACTGGTACATAACCTAACCTAACATTTCTCTAAGCAAACTTTTATTCAGTCTAATTTATTTAACACCACTTTTGTGTCATCTAACTTATTGAATCTAATCTATTTCATGTAACTTTGACCTATCCTAACCTAAATTAAATTTCATCTAACCTAACTTCATTGCACCCCACAGATATCCTGAAGCATGTGTGGGTGGCGGTGGTGGTGGTGTGGGTGGTGTTGGCAGTGTTGGCGGTGGTGACCTGTGCCTCCACATCATGCCTTGCGAGGTATACCAAGTCATTAAGAGATACATATTGGACACTGAGGCCAGACAGCACAGGTGAGATGTGTGTGTGTGTGTGTGTGTAGTGGTCACCCATCCAGACTTTAACCAAAGAGTTCGTTGTTTAACCTTACTTAGAGTATTGGTGTGTGAGTATATTTATCTGTTTTTTATGAATGAATTTTTGTCTACCTTTCTTTCTTTTTTCTCTCTCTCTCTTTCTCTCTCTTTTGTGTGTTGTATTACAGAGGGTTTGAGTGTGGCTCATAGTGTCCTGTCTCCATATCTCCATATCTCCAACATTTCCTTCAATTTATGTACGTTGGTTGTTGTAAGAACCTCCTCTTTTGATCCATTCCAGGTGTCCACAATTCTATGTGGAAAACTACTTTTTAATGTCCTTTAAACACTGACTCTTTTTTAGCTTCCTTGAGTGTCTGTCCTCTCATCTGTTTGGTTTCTTCCTCCATCATCACCAGCTTTGACTTGTCCAGCTTTTCAATGCCATTTACTATATTGTATAGAATTATCACATCTCTTTACTCTCTCTCTCTCTCTCTCTCTCTCTCTCTCTCTCTCTCTCTCTCTCTCTCTCTCTCTCTCTCTCTCTCTCTCTCTCTTCTATCTTGCAGAGTTGGCAGTCCCATTTCTGTCTTCATATGTTAGTTCTCTTAATTCTGGTACCATTTTTGTGGCAACTCTTTGGATCCTTTCTAATTTTGTTATATCTTTTTCACATTAGGTGACCACACCACTGCTGTGTGTGTGTGTGTGTATTGATTTTTTTGTCCTCTTTGGGCCAGTGTGTGCTGTGGCAGGGTAGTGCAGCAGCAGCGGCAGCAATCTTCACCAGCGACAACCACAGCAACAGTAGCAGTAACAACAACAACAACAACAACAGAAGCACCACCACCACCATTACCCAGTACAACACCAGCAGCAGCAGCGGCAGCATCACCTGAGCAGCGAGAGAGTGTGTTAGGGTGCAGCGTGGCCCCTGGTGGTGGTGATGGTGGTGTTGAGGTGGTGGAGTCCGAGCCACTGTTTGAGAGTGAGGCGGTGGTGGTGGAGGGCAGCTGCCTCACCCCAGACATGGCCCTGGCCCTGCCTATGGCTGATGCCAACCTGGGGTCCATGCTTGGCAGCACCAGGCCACAGTGCCAGGCAGCAGTGGGGGCCAGCCTGGCCCGGGAAGAGCTGTCGGAGGTGTTTGGGCCGCCGGACCAGGGCCTGGGCCACACCCTATCCCTGCCGGCCACTTCCCCAGCCAGCCAGGAGTCAGTCAGCCTGGTGGGAGAGTGTGTAGGCCAGCTGGGGCCAGGATGGACCGACCAGGGCAGCCGGGTGATGAAGTGTAGCCAGCGGCGGGGCGGGGCAGCCAGCCGGGCCAGGAAGCAGGCTGGGGCCAGCCAACGCACGGCCACCGCATTCCAGACCGATGTGGAGAAGGAGAGCGCTGGTGGTGTGGCTGGTGTGAGAGGTCCCGGCCTGCGCCGCAAGCCACCCATGGCCCAGGCCACCCGGGCCGGGCCGGATGACACTGTTAGGAAGCGCTTCCGTCGCATTGCCCGGCCACCCTCCTCCTCCTCCTCCTCTGACAGCGATGACCCCACCCCGGCCCCCCACCCCCCACCCACCGCCACTGCCGCTGCCCCCCCTACCCCCACACAGCACCAGCTGGACTCAGAGGAGATGAGGGACCTGGAGAGGCTGGACCAGAATGTGTGGGCTGAGTTTGGCCGGCCTGATGACCTGCCCCTGGACTGCCCCATGGACCCCCAAGAGGACCCCCGCCCCCCCTCTACCACCACCACCACCACCAGCCTCTCTGCCACCACCCGCCGTGTGGTGGACCGTGCCGGCCGCTGCCTGGCCAAGGTGGACCACTTCCTGGGGCCAGCCACCCCCTCACAGCGGCCACCGTCGCCACACAGCCCTGACGGTGAGACTGTGCGCTCTCTCTCTCTCTCTCTCTCTCTCTCTCTCTCTCTCTCTCTCTCTCTCTCTCTCTCTCTCTCTCTCTCTCTCTCTCTAATTCTCTCTTTTTCTCCACAGTGGTGCAGGCTTCGGATGATGAGAAGGTGGAGGAGGAGGAGAGAAGGAGGAAGACCACAGAAGAGGAGGAGGAGGAGACGCAAAGCTACGGTAGCAGCCAGAGTGAACCAATTAGTACTCAGTACCACAATAAGATGGAGGTAACTTAACCTAACCTAACCCAACCCAACCCAAATCTTACTTAACCTAACCTAACCTAACCTTATGTAACCCCTTCAGCACCAGGATGCCTTTTTATATTTATTATTATTATTTGTCACTTTTCTCTTCTTTTTCTTCTATTTCTTCTTTATTATTTGTTGTTTCTTTCTTCATAAACTCCTGGGGGGGTTATAATAGTACAGACTGTGGCCATTAATCTTGTCACCTCCACATACCCTTCCTAATGGCAATAAAAGTGTCTAATCACACCCACAACTCAAGGTCAAAATGTGTCCCAGTACTGAGGGGATTGAAATAGTACAGACTGTGGCCATTAATCTTGTCACCTCCACATGCCCTTCCTAATGGCAATAAAAGCGTCTAATCACACCCACAACTCAAGGTCAAAATATGTCCCAGGACTGAAGGGGTTAATGATAATAAAATAAAGAATGATATGTACTAAATGAATCTCTCTCTCTCTCTCTCTCTCTCTCTCTCTCTCTCTCTCTCTCTCTCTCTC
>CM035177.1:6634488-6639945 GCA_020233015.1 Callinectes sapidus | reverse complement strand
GCAAATCACTCCAAACACGCCACAGTACTCATAAAAAGCCTTAAATGTGACTATTGATCCCAAATAAACAGTCCAGAAGCAAAGACAATATCCTGCTGATGGGGGCGCCCCGTTGGGGTACGGCCCCCCCCTCCTCTCTCCCTCCCACCTTCATTACGCTTAAACTTGACCGCGACAACTATGTCTGAGTGGCTCATATGAAAGATTAGTACTGTGGCAGCAGACTGTGGTAAGATGAGACTGTAATAATTGAGAGATGTTGCTTAAAATGACCGATGAAGTGAGAATCCAAGGTGGCGCCGCGGGTGGGGGTGGTAACTCACCGGACGTAAACATTGGCATGGCGGCGGAGGAGGAGGAAAACCGGCTTGCCATTTCAATCAAGGCGTTTGGAAGGTGGAAATCGTCTAATAAAAAAATTAAAAAACTAACAAAAAAAAAATAGAAAACGTACAACCTAACCTAACCAGTAATTATAACCTAGTAATATATATATATATATATATATATATATATATATATATATATATATATATATATATATATATATATATAGAGAGAGAGAGAGAGAGAGAGAGAGAGAGAGAGAGAGAGAGAGAGAGAGAGAGAGAGAGAGAGAGAGAGAGAGAGTCTGTGTGTACGTGCAAGTAATGTGAGTCTGTCGTAGTCACTCTACCTATCCACCCGTTTTCTTTTCTGGTAAACATGCTCACCCCTTCCCTACCCGTCCCCCGTACCCAACCAACCTCCCAGCCACCACCCACCACAGCAACCACGTGACGTCAGAGGGTGTGCGCAGAACTCAAAGCGGGCCAACCCTGTATTCTCTTAATCCTGGCTACACTACCAAACAAGCAATTATACGATAGAAATTAGATTATTGGTTTGGTGCTGCATCTGTTGTTGTTGTTGTTGTTGTTGTTGTTGTTGTTGTTGTTGTTGTTGTTGAGGCCAGCGGAGACCTATTGATCTTAACCCTTTCACTGCAATTTCCCTCGTCTTTCCTTAATAACTAATTACTCTACGACATCTTTACTCGTTCAATAGTTACCTAAGATATTTGAAATGGGTATAAATTACAAAAATATACTTTCTTTCATGCATTCCTTTCTCACAGATGCTAATAAAGATCTCATGCATTGCTGTTCATGGTGTTAATTGCCTCGTATCGCAGTGAAAGAGTTAAAGAGCCTACAGTGAAAAGTGTGTCAACTGTTTCACTTCCCTTATCACCGCCACGCTATAGTGAGGCCTACCAGTGACTCTGTACTTGGTGGTTGAAACGCAAACTATCATTATCTAAGCCTATTGGTGGTGTATATAGTGTTAGATTCCATGGCTTTATCTGTGTTGGAGTGACGATGTGACATAATTCGACCTGCCCCAACTTGTTTTGCCTCAGATCGGCCAGAGAGAGAGAGAGAGAGAGAGAGAGAGAGAGAGAGAGAGAGAGAGAGAGAGAGAGAGAGAGAGAGAGAGAGAGAGAGAGAGAGAGAGAGAGAGAGAGCGAGAGAGAACGTTCAAAATATCACGTCAATTTCCTTATTTCCTATTACTTATCCGGGAGTCAAAACGGCTTTCCATTTATCCCGGTCATCATTTACATGGAATACGTGAAAGAGCAAGAACGGTGGGGAAAAAAAAGAAGAAGAAGAAGAAGAAAAAAAAAAAAAAAGACATTTATTAGAACACGTGGTAATAATCACTCATGCATAATCTTGTACATTTCTTTTATATTTTTCCTGCATGGAGAGCGTCACGATATCACGAAGGCAAGGCAGAAGGAAGGCTGGTAGAACTTTCCTTGTTCAAGTTCACCAAGTTCAGTCTCATGTAATTTCTTATCAATCTACTTAACCAGTTCAAAAATGTATTCGCTACGTTCAAAGTTCTGTAGGTTAGAGTGATCTTGTTCATCACGTTTCAAGTTTTTTTTTATAGTTCAAAGTTGCATAACTCACGCTTATCCAGTATCAGTTTTGCAGTTGATTTTCGCTGACTTTTAATTGAATTGTGTCCCGTTCACCTACATCTTTGAATTCAGGCCTTTAATCCATGGCTTTAAGAACATGCATAAATAAACAGACGGGAGATCACGTGTAAATAAGCGTGCAATGAAGCTGTAAATACGAATAGACTGAGCACCAAGCCTATATAAAGAATCTCATAAGTTGTGGAGAGAGAGTAACTAAACTGAATAATACTAAGTTTGGAAGAAGTAGAAGAAAATATTACCGGGCACACACACACACACACACACACACACACACACACACACACACACACACACACACACACACACACACACAAACACACACACAAACACAAAAGATACAACTAGACATAAAACCAACATTAAATAAATATATAAGAATAGATAAAAGCATGGCAAAACCATATCACAACCCAGAATACTATAAAAGAACTCCACAACCTAATTAACGAACCAACCAACATGCACACAAATAAAAACCACATAACCCCTCTCCCCAAAATAATAATAACAACAACAACACCTTTACAACCAAAACACACGTACTTCATACAAAAACTACTGAAGACATCAATATAAACTCATTCACACACACACACACACACACACACACACACACACACACACACACACACACACACACACACACACACAAGAGCACAGCCACACTTTTAAACCATCCACCACATAAACTTAACCCTCACAATGTCCCACCACAGATAGAGACCTCCACCCTGAGTGCCGAACAAAGGCTCTAAATCCACTTAACACAACCCTACTGCAGGCGGGTCCTCGTGGCGGATGAAGGAGAGTGACACGTTTATGGGGTGTTTCAACTTTGCGGTCCCCTTAAGTCACAGTAATTGATATTTATACGCGCCGTTGCAGTGACGATTGTTGGTAATTTAGTGATCCCGTTGATGAGGCGTGAGTCTTGCAAGGGAAGGGAAGGGTCACAGAGGTCATGGGTGGGATAGACGAGGTCACGATTCACATAGAGAGAGAGAGAGAGAGAGAGAGAGAGAGAGAGAGAGAGAGAGAGAGAGAGAGAGGGAGAGAGAGAGAGAGACAGGTATGTGATGCTGGTTTTAAGGAATGCAAGAATTGGCTAATGAAAAGGAAATTAAAGATTGTTTTCGTTTGAGAGAGAGAGAGAGAGAGAGAGAGAGAGAGAGAGAGAGAGAGAGAGAGAGAGAGAGAGAGAGAGAGAGAGAGAGAGAGAGAGAGAGAGAGAGAGAGAATGACTAAAACGACCACTTAGACTGCAATATATTACTTTATCGAGCACTGACCGAAGGCTGAAAGGAACGACAGGATTAAACTTATCATGGTCTTGTAATTTCATACTTGAATTCCTCTCGTCTCGGTCAGCCATTCAGCCTCCCCCTCTCTGTGTGTGTGCGTGCGTATGTGTCTGTGTGTGTGTGTGTGTGTGTGTGTGTGTGTGTGTGTGTGTGTGTGTGTCAGTCAGTCACTGTGCTTTACTAAAGTAACATTATACCTTTTTCTTTGCCCCACTTCTGTGTGTGTGTGTGTGTGTGTGTGTGTGTGTGTGTGTGTGTGTGTGTGTGTGTGTGTGTGTCTGGGTGTGTTTGGCGCCAATGTGATGTAATAATGGCTTGGTTCAGAGGCCCACCCACTCCCGCCACCCACTTCACCCATGCCACCCACTCCCACCACCCACTCCACCCCGGCTTATTGCGTCACCAGTCACCGGTTCCCCAGACACGACTTGTATTAAGCTTTACACCGCCGCTATTGTCTAACGCGCCCAGGTGAACTCAATTGCGCTACACCTGTGCTACTGGAGACACCCACGCGAGGATGCTGGCGCTGACTTCCGCGGGTATGCCGGGAGGAAGAGGAGGAGGAGGAGAAGGAGGCGGCGGCGGCGGTGAGACTAGACTGATTCTTGTCTCTGTGATTGTGATAAAAAAAGATATATATATTCCGTTGATCATGCAAGAAATTTATGATTAGTTGCCTCGTCACGTTGGATTTAGCGAAATAATTACTTTTTTGTTGTTTCTTGTGCTTTCGTGGCCTTGCAGGTGGAAGGGAGATGGAGGGAGGATGGGGGGGGGGTCGGGGGGCAGAGTTTATTTATTGATTGAATGATTGAAAGATTAGTCACTGGTAAATAGAGAGAGATTGAGTGTTGTACTGTGGTATTGTTAAGGATGGATGGTGTGAAAGAGGAAGGAAGGGAAGGAAGGGAAGGAAGGACGCTTGGGAGAAATAAACCCCACAAAGTACTAAAAGATAAATATGTATATGATCTTAGATAAATACATATAATACTTACATAAATGAATACGTAGATATAGGTAGACAAACTGAAAGAAAAGCTTCCCAGTTAGATAAACATTTACAGGTATTTTAATAAATGGTTTAAAATCAACAATGGTGTAAAAAAAAGTTAAGAAAAAATGATTAAAGATTATTTAGTGGGCCTTCTATTTTGATTATTTTTTATTGAACTTGGCCAGCCTCCCCATCTAACATATAAAAAATTGCCTTCTTGTTTTTAATTAATAGAGACTCCAGGCACATGAGAGGAGGCCTTCCCCTTTACCCTTTAGTCTTTGCCGTTTTGCAGATTCACACGACTAACAGTTATTTGGGGGCGTGGGAGGTGCGATGCGACGTGAGATGGAAGTTTGCTCTCTCTCTCTCTCTCTCTCTCTCTCTCTCTCTCTCTCTCTCTCTCTCTCTCTCTCTCTCTCTCTCTCTCTCTCTCTCTCTCTCTCTCTCTCAAGGTTTGGTACACACATCGCTTCTAATAATTGTTTCATTCTTACGTGTGTGTGTGTGTGTGTGTGTGTGTGTGTGTGTGTGTGTGTGTGTGTGTGTGTGTGGTGTGTGTGTGTGTGCGTGTGCAGGTGACCGCGTGGGTGGCTGAAGTCAGACAGATATATGGGTGTAATTCTATATCTCAATCACGATTCAGTAGTTTCAAGTTCCACGTCTTAGTGTGTGTGTGTGTGTGTGTGTGTGTGTGTGTGTGTGTGTGTGGTGGCTGACTCTATCGTAATCTACATGTGGAAATTGAAAAGTCATGGAGTAGGAAAAGAAATCTATATAAATGAGATCAATAGATTAAAAAAAAGGAGGAAAAAAATAACATATGAGAGTAGGAAAGGAAGGAAAATTTCAATGTAGGAAAGGAATTGGAAAGGAAGTTAGATGAATAATAATAGAGAAAGAGAGCAGTGAAATGAAGGGAGAAAAGGAGGAAAGAGGAGAACGAAAGAGGAAACTAGAGACCGTCTGGAGAAGTTAAGGGGAAAAGAATGGGAGGTAAGAGATTGAGAAAAAATAGAAGAAAAGGAGGAGGATATGGGCAGAAAGGGAGGAATGAAAAAAAAGAAAATGGAAAAGGGTAAAATTTAGTAGTGAAGGGAAGAAGAAGGTGAGATAGGAGATAAAGGAAAGAAAAATACATAGAAGAAAATAAAAAAAGA
>CM035177.1:6521536-6532260 GCA_020233015.1 Callinectes sapidus | reverse complement strand
GGCGGCGGGCGGCCGCGGGCGGCGGCGGGGGCCCGGTTTGGCTCCGGACCCCCCCCTCATATCTCACTAAACCTTCACAAAACCTAAACTTGACCACGAAAGCTATATCTCAATGGCTAATATGAAAGCCTACTATCATGGCTGCACACTGTGGCAAGATGAGCCTATAATAATGAGAGATAAGGCTGAAAATGACCGATGAAATGAGAAGCAAAGATGACACCGGGTCTGTGGAGGGGAAGCCCCTCCTCCTGACTGCCTAAGTAAACATTGGCACCGTAATGCTTGTTGTGTCACAGCGCCCTGTAGTCACCTTGATATCGTAGTCCAGCCCCTGTGATTCCAACTTGCAGCTTCACTCCAGTAATTAGATGACCGTGAAACACTGTTAGTCACCGTAAAAATCGTCTTAATATATCACTAGAATGCTAAAACACTCGTGTAATCTCACTAGTCACTTTCACCACAGTTTTTCTGGTAGAAATCGTCTTAATTTGCGATTGGAATGGTAAAATCGCTTCAACCAGAGGCTTTTCAATGGGTTAAAAGTAGCTAATCTGCCCCCACCTTCACCCACCCACCACTGGGCAACCAGCTGCTGCTAGCTGGCTGGCTGGCTGGCTGGGCAGACACCACGCCAGCCGCCCCTCCCACCCCACCCTTGGTGTCTGCTGGCCGGGAAACAGCTTGCTTTGAAAGAAACATAACTCTGAAAGACATACATAGTATGTCTACGTATAGTACTTCAGTGGCCCTACTATACAACACCACTCTCCTCCTAAGCACAGCTGGAGTGGACAGCCGCCTCAAAACAGCACAAGTTGTAACCATGCGACTTATAGACCACTGGCTGGGTGACACTGACCGTCCTACCTATCCACGGGGTGTACAGCGGCAACAGCAGGACGACTGACTGGCCCAGCCACAGCCAGCCTGCCAGGCCTCCCCGGGGATTGCCCTCCCCCCCACCCCAACCACCACCACCAAGCCGCCACCGCCACGTCAGCCAAAAAACAAACAATAGACACACTACATGCCTGCTGGTGGGATCAAGTTCCCTTCCAAGAAATTAATTAAACAAACCCATATTAATATCATTCATGAAACACTCCCATCTCCAAAGAAAGATGTATAAAACCTTAACAATTCTTCTACAGTAACCGAGTAGTAACCAAGCAGCCTTGAAAGGACCACTAGGTCTGCTGCTGCTTGGCTCTCCCTTGTATACAGGAAGTAACACCACCAGTCTGTGAACAGATCTACACAATGTTTTATCTTTAAACCCCTCATAGTCAGCTGAATGCAGAAAGCCTGGCAGTATGACCTATACAAGCCAGCCCCTTTAATTAATCAGTACTACATATTTATCTATCCATAAACTGAACCCTGTGGAACATTCTGATTTCTTTCCATTCATCTGTTCCCTACTTGTAAGCCATCCATCATCCCCTGATCCACTCTAATTAATACCTTCCCATCTATTCCATGAGCTCTGTCTCACCTTACTTATCAGTCTCCTATGGGGTACTCTGTCCAAGACTTTGCTAAAATCCAGATAAATTATTACATCATACCTGTCACCACTATCTACATAAGGTTTCAAATACTTTCCTGTAGAAGGATAATGCTTTGATATGAGAGCTGAAGACAGATTAACCTTCTTAGTTTATTACATAAATTACTACATGCAAAAACAACATCAAAACACTGCACTTCCCATCCAATACTTCTAATACAATACAATAGCAACACATAGCAATGCTGTAACACTAACAAATACTTTACTACAATACTACACCTTTTACTAACAAAGCAAGCTACAAAAAATGACAGAACATACTTACACAACATCCCTCACACAAGTGAGCTGAGCAAGACAGGCAGATAGAGAGAGGGCAACACAGGGGCCTGAAAATTTTATGCGCTTTTTATTCTCATGGTTTTTGTTGACCTTGGCCAACTTCAGCCTCTTACATAAAGAACAAAATCATTCATGCTGCCCTTTGCTTCGAGTTCTCTCTATTCCTCCTGTCTTGTTTTCAAACCTGCAAACTACTAATATATCCATGATTTAATTCTAAGATAGCAGATTTCCTTCACGTTATAATACAGTGTCATGAAATTGAAGGGCTTTTGGGAGAAATATGTTGTTTGTTTGCTACACGTTTAGCAATGAGACAGAAATGTGTGAAGCAGTTAGTTATCAAAAGGAGCATTGATTATTGCCAGTGTTAACCCCTTCAGTACAGGGACACATTTTCAAATTCATTGTGTTCATTTTTTGCTGATTCTATACAGCTCCAGAAACTCATGTGGGGATTTAAATGGTGCAGCCTCAGCCCATTAATTAATTAGTCTTCTGACCTCCTTAACCCTTCCTGGTGTCAATAAAATCATTTTATCACAACCAAAACTTGTGGCAAATCTGTGTCCCACCACTGCAGAAAGTTAACGTGCATCCTAAACCACACCTGCTGACACACACACACAAAGTACAAGATACATACCTACAGTGCAGTACAAGTCAAATTTTTCATAAGATCTCCATATTGGCCACAAATAACAAAATGGAAACCTTCACCATTACTAACTCATAATAATGATGATGACAAGAGATTCCCAATAAACTGACATTAAATTATTTTTAAACTGTTTAGTTAGGGAGTTATTATTGAGTTCAATTGTTTATAGCAACCCAGAGTAGAATTATCATGTATACTAAAACTTTACTTGATGACTTGGGTATGAGGTGGCTTTGTTACAAGTAGCTATTTTGATGGAGAAATTAATCAAGTTTAACTAAGTGCAAATCTAATTATCAACAGTGCATTGATTATTGTACAACTACATCCTCTCTCTCTCTCTCTCTCTCTCTCTCTCTACTGCACCATCTTATGGAGACATTGCGTTGCATCAGATTATATTTGCATATTATAGGGAAAAGGCTGGCTAGCAGCTGGCTGGCTGACCAGCAGGCCACTGCGACACTGAATACACACACATACAGATACACACACACACCTGGGGCCAAGTTGTGTTTTGGAATGGAGTTGTAGGTAAGGGAAGACATAGTGCCACATGGTGCCACTGCGCTGTGGATGTCTCTCTCCACCTGCAATGTGAGCGCTGCAATCAACAGGTGCACAAGTGGCAACAACAAGGTAAAGGTTGGCCATTTCAACTCTTATTACTCTTATTAGCCATTACAACAACACTTCTCAACCTAACTAACTAACTAACTTGCATAGCCAAGTAAGTGCCTGCTGTCTATACATATATATATACCAAAGAGGCACTGCTGCACCACAAGGTGACACACACACACACACACACACACACCCTCATAGCCATGTTGGCCTAGTCTGCTGGCCCCAACCACCTCACCTGCTGCTGTGCCCTGATGCTGCTGCTACTGCTGCTGTCAGTTATGGTGTGGCGTCCTGCAGCAGGGAGCTTATTGATGGCCAGCAGAGCAGCAGGACAGCTGTGCACAGCAGCAGCAAGCTGCTGGGACAATGCTGCCCTCAAACCCCGCAAGCCTGCTGACACACGCTGAAGGTTTACAAGAGAACAACGCACTGCCGCAGCAGCAGCAGACATATTCCATGGCGGCGTGTTTTGTTGATGGCGCTGCTGCTGCTGCTGCTGCTACTCTCTCCAGTGCCCCTCCCTCCTCTCTCTCTCTCTCTGAGTCTTGACATAACATAATTCCTGTAAAAACAAACTCAAATTAGCAATTCTTATTATAAATATTTGTTAGGGTACTTTTTCATCAACTTGAAGCAATGGAATCATAAAATGGTGTTATCAACATGAATTTCTACCCCCCTCCCTCATATCTCTCTCTCTCTCTCCATATAATTTCCTGTACCTAATGATCTTGTAATAATAAAAACACAATAATGATGAGACAGTTTAACAAAATAAGGAACAAGACCAATGGTAAATATTCATGTTCTCGTAGTCACTGTTATTGTCTGCATTTCTCAACTGTAAAGCAGCACACTGGCCTAATACTTCTCAAACCTGCCAAAAAGGGGAAAAGTCACTAAATGCAGGAAAAGGAGGAGGAGATGGAAGAAGAGGAGGAGGACGAGAAGGAGGAGGGACAGGACAAAACAAAAAACAAAATACCGCTCAAATATGGAAGATATAAAAAGTAGATAGCACAAACACACACACCCACACCCACACCCACACACGAGGTAGAGGAAGCAGGCATCAGCAGGTTGCTAATGTTTGGCTACACACATACAAAACACCCAAAACGCACTCAAAATACATCTTTCACACCAAAACATACTTAACCTAATCAAACACACAAAAAGCAAACAAAGCACACTCAAACACACTCAAAACACCAAAACACACTCAAACAGACAAAACACACACAAACACACTCAAAACACAAAACACATAAGAACCCCACCAAACCCTGACCAAATCTAATCTAACCTCAAAACACACACACACACACGCACTCAAAAAACACTCAAAACCCCACATTTTCACCCAAAAAGCACACCTAACCTAACCAAACCTAACAACCTCAAAACACACTCAAAAACACACAAAACACGCTAAAAAAACACATTTATATAGCAAAACCCCACATTTTCACACCTAACCTAACTTAACCCCACCAAACCTCAAAATACAATAAAACATTCAGAAAAACAAACACACAAAAAACATAAAACATGCAAACACACAAAACTAACCTAATGCCAGCTCACCTAACCTAACTTAACCCCACCAAACATCAAAACAAAAACAAACAAAAAAAACATTCAGAAACACAAAAGCAACAGTACAAAGAACGTAATCATTAACAAATAAACAAGGCAACAAGTAGTTTACCTTGTGTCCTTGCCTATCTCACCACAGCCCAGCAGACTGGCTGGCCTGTCACAGGGAACAGTAGGGGCGGTGCAGGAGGCGCTGGGGAGAGAGGAGACGCAAATTAATAATGTTCATCAGTTAAATACATTCACAAAAACAGCTGATTCGGTTACAACACGAGAAATGAAGGGAAGAAGATGCTGCAACAATATATCAGATCTGTACCTATCAGCAGGTCCTGTAGCAAACATCAATATACCGAGAGATTTATACGTACTATCTATCCCCTGCCTATTGATTAAGCACACACATACACACACACACGCACACACGCACGCACACACACGCACGCACACGGTAAACACGGTAAATCGTAATATATTTGGAAGATAAGAGTCAGAAAGGGAAGGGTGCAGGCGGCGGCCATCATTGTGACGTCACGGCTGATGACGTCACAGCCTGGCCCCGTGCTCTAAGTTGACTGTCTATATTTACGTACGTGTTTTAGGGGAGACCATTTTAAAAATGACCCTTCGAAAAAACGCTTTTAGAACAAAAAAATGGACATATTCCGGCTGGATAAATACTCTAACTAATTCCCAAAGCATAAACAAACTCCAAACAACACTAATTGTAAAGAATTTCCACTAGAAAAAAGTATTTTATTAAAATATGACCCTTTTTAAAACTCATTAAATACTCACTCACTACGACTTCAAAGGAACCCAAAACCACTTCAAAGTACGTGAGTAGTTCCTTCTAGTTATTCTTAACACTTCAGAGTGATCTAGAGGCAGAAATAAATCATTTACAGGCTGATAAATAAATAATTGATGCAACTTTAAACACCGCTAGCAAACACTTTTAACCTCCACTGATTTCACTGAGCTTTACGCACAAAACATAGTTTGACATGGACTATCTTTGGCAATTAATAAGAACTTGATACTGCCTCAAATAAAGAATGGTCTTGGGCGTTCCAATTATTTTGGCGCCAAAAGCCGCCCTTATTTACGATCATAATAACGCCAAACACAGCTATCTCCACCCCCCACACGCATGGCAGGCATTCAAAACAGGCCTAAGTACTCATTGAAAGCATTAAATTTTACTGTTGAGCCCAAATAAATAGTCCAGGCATAAATGAAAATATCCTTAAATATGAGCCGGATAGCGGGCGGCCGCGGGCGGCGGAGGGCGGCCGCGGGCGGCGGCGGGGGGCCCGGTTTGGCTCCGGAACCCCCCCTCATATCTCACTTAAACCTTCACAAAACCTAAAATTGACCAAGAAAGCTATGTCTCAATGGCTAATATGAAAGCCTACTACCATGGCACACTGTGGCAAGATGAGCCTATAATAATGAGAGATAAGGCTGAAAATGACCGATGAAATGAGAAGCAAAGATGACACCGGGTCTGTGGAGGGGAAGCCCCTCCTCCTGACTGCCTAAGTAAACATTGGCACCGTAATGCTTGTTGTGTCACAGCGCCCTGTAGTCACCTTGATATCGTAGTCCAGCCCCTGTGATTCCAACTTGCAGCTTCACTCCAGTAATTAGATGACCGTGAAACACTGTTAGTCACCGTAAAAATCGTCTTAATATGTCACTAGAATGCTTAAACACTCGTGTAATCTCACTAGTCACTTTCACCACAGTTTTTCTGGTAGAAATCGTCTTAATTTGCGATTGGAATGGTAAAATCGCTTCAACCAGAGGCTTTTCAATGGGTTAAAAGTAGCTAATCTGCCCCCACCTTCACCCACCCACCACTGGGCAACCAGCTGCTGCTGCTGCTAGCTGGCTGGCTGGCTGGGCAGACACCACGCCAGCCGCCCCTCCCTCCCCACCCTTGGTGTCTGCTGGCCGGGAAACAGCTTGCTTTGAAAGAAACATAACTCTGAAAGACATACATAGTATGTCTACGTATAGTACTTCAGTGGCCCTACTATACAACACCACTCTCCTCCTAAGCACAGCTGGAGTGGACAGCCGCCTCAAAACAGCACAAGTTGTAACCATGCGACTTATGGACCACTGGCTGGGTGACACTGACCGTCCTACCTATCCACGGGGTGTACAGCGGCAACAGCAGGACGACTGACTGGCCCAGCCACAGCCAGCCTGCCAGGCCTCCCCGGGGATTGCCCTCCCCCCCCCACCCCAACCACCACCACCACCACCAAGCCGCCACCGCCACGTCAGCCAAAAAACAAACAATAGACACACTACATGCCTGCTGGTGGGATCAAGTTCCCTTCCAAGAAATTAATTAAACAAACCCATATTAATATCATTCATGAAACACTCCCATCTCCAAAGAAAGATGTATAAAACCTTAACAATTCTTCTACAGTAACCGAGTAGTAACCAAGCAGCCTTGAAAGGACCACTAGGTCTGCTGCTGCTTGGCTCTCCCTTGTATACAGGAAGTAACACCACCAGTCTGTGAACAGATCTACACAATGTTTTATCTTTAAACCCCTCATAGTCAGCTGAATGCAGAAAGCCTGGCAGTATGACCTATACAAGCCAGCCCCTTTAATTAATCAGTACTACATATTTATCTATCCATAAACTGAACCCTGTGGAACATTCTGATTTCTTTCCATTCATCTGTTCCCTACTTGTAAGCCATCCATCATCCCCTGATCCACTCTAATTAATACCTTCCCATCTATTCCATGAGCTCTGTCTCACCTTACTTATCAGTCTCCTATGGGGTACTCTGTCCAAGACTTTGCTAAAATCCAGATAAATTATTACATCATACCTGTCACCACTATCTACATAAGGTTTCAAATACTTTCCTGTACAAGGATAATGCTTTGATATGAGAGCTGAAGACAGATTAACCTTCTTAGTTTATTACATAAATTACTACATGCAAAAACAACATCAAAACACTGCACTTCCCATCCAATACTTCTAATACAATACAATAAGCAACACATAGCAATGCTGTAACACTAACAAATACTTTACTACAATACTACACCTTTTACTAACAAAGCAAGCTACAAAAAATGACAGAACATACTTACACAACATCCCTCACACAAGTGAGCTGAGCAAGACAGGCAGATAGAGAGAGGGCAACACAGGGGCCTGAAAATTTTATGCGCTTTTTATTCTCATGGTTTTTGTTGACCTTGGCAAACTTCAGCCTCTTACATAAAGAACAAAATCATTCATGCTGCCCTTTGCTTCGAGTTCTCTCTATTCCTCCTGTCTTGTTTTCAAACCTGCAAACTACTAATATATCCATGATTTAATTCTAAGATAGCAGATTTCCCTCACTTTATAATACAGTGTCATGAAATGAAAGGGCTTTTGGGAGAATTATGTTGTTTGTCTGCTATACGTTTGGTAATGAGACAGAAATGTGTGAAGCAGTTAGTTATCAAAAGGAGCATTGATTATTACCAGTGTTAACCCCTTCAGTACAGGGACACATTTTCAAATTCATTGTGTTCATTTTTTGCTGATTTTATACAGCTCCAGAAACTCATGTGGGGATTTAAATGGTGTAGCCTCAGCCCATTAATTAGTTAGTCTTCTGACCTCCTTACACCCTTCCTGATGTCAATAAAATCATTTTATCACAACAAAAACTTGTGGCAAATCTGTGTCCCAGTACTGCAGAAAGTTAACTTGCATCCTAAACCACACCTGCTGACACACACACACACACACACACACACACAAACACAACAGTACAAGATACCTACAACAGTGCAGTACAAGTCAAATTTTTCATAAGATCTCCATACTGGCCACAAATAACAAAATGGAAACCTTCACCATTACTAACTCATAATAATGATGATGACAAGAGATTCCCAATAAACTGACATTACATTATTTTTAAACTGTTTAGTTAGGGAGTTATTATTGAGTTCAATTGTTTATAGCAACCCAGAGTAGAATTATCATGTATACTAAAACTTTACTTGATGACTTGGGTATGAGGTGGCTTTGTTACAAGGAGCTATTTTGATGGAGAAATTAATCAAGTTTAACTAAGTGCAAATCTAATTATCAACAGTGCATTGATTATTGTACAACTACATCCTCTCTCTCTCTCTCTCTACTTCTTACCATTTCTATTCTTATTTTGCCTTATTTTTATCTTTCTTATTTACTTTAATCTCGCAGCATCCTTTCCTCCCTTTGCCTCGTTTCTCTTCTCTCCTTTCCTACTGTCTTTGAGCTCTTCTCTTTTCTTCCTGCTTCTGCTCTTCCGTCACTCAATGTCTCATCTTCATTTCCTCAGATCTGTACGGGACAAGGAAAATAAATAAATATACAAATATATATACACCTACAAAGAGCAAGGGTGTTTAAGAATTGAGGGGAAGCTTGAATACACAGGGTTATATTATTCTCAATTTTACAAGGTGAACTGGTATAGAAATGTTAACTCTCTCTCTCTCTCTCTCTCTCTGTGCATCCGTACAATGAATATTTTCTACAGTGCTGGTAATATCAACAAGCGACATCCATAATTGTAAAAAGGCTGAATACTTTTACTCATCTATTTCATTTACTTATTTCTTTTTTATAATGTAGTTGGTAAAAAATACGAGGAAAGCGACAAAAAAACCTCACTGAGGCAAAACTCTCACAGTTAAATAGATAAATCAGCCAAGACTCAAGGAAAATTATATGATGATAATGACAGACAATAAACTTACCTGGAGTTCACATTATGATGACTATCTCTTGCATATTCATCAAAAGCACAGACGCCACAGCCAAGGCCGTCAGTCAGTCAGTCAGTCAGTCAGTACCACAGGCTAATAGTATCCTCAGGTGTTTGAGAGGCCCGGCCAGGACAGAGGACCTCCACCATCACCACCCTGCACAAAAAAAAACATTAAAGATGGTTTGGGTGAAACAAAACAATGAATGTTAATGTATTTACCTTATAGATATCCTTATTATTATCATCAGTATTATCCTTAGTATTAGTTTGTTGCTTCTATCATTATTATTATTATTATTATTATTATTATTGTTATTATTATCATCATCATTATTATTCATTCCATAAATGTTCATTACTTTCAACATTTTCACATAAAGCTTTTTACCGTAGTGAAAGTTTAGTTAACGTAAATATAACCTTTGAAAAAATAAAATAAAAAATCAAACAAATGCCGAAGTATAAAGCATTACATTATCCACCAAACCAAAAAACCATTACAACCCAACATTAACCCATTAAACAACCTTATTGGCCTGTCTCATAGTTCAAGCTGGCCTCTCTCATAGTTCCACAGTTTTAAGGTTCCATCCTGAAAGAGAGTGAGAGTGAGAGTGAGATAGTGGTTGCACTCAAAATTGTTAATCTGCACTCAAAAACACTCATACAGTCAAAAAAGAAAACACTTTTACCTCCCATAACACACTCAAACACATTCTAACCTAACCTAATCTACACTCAAAAAACACACTCAAACGCACTCAAAACACCCAAAACGCACTCAAAATACATCTTTCACACCAAAACATACTTAACCTAATCAAACACACTCACAAACAGACAAAACACACACAAACACACTCAAAACACAAAACACATAAGAACCCCACCAAACCCTGACCAAATCTAATCTAACCTCAAAACACACACACACACACACACCTTTGGCTGTCTCCTTGCCACGGCCCAGCTCACCACAGCCCAGCAGACATCAAGAGGCACCAGCTGGCCTGTCACGGGGAACAGCACAGGCGGTGCAGGTGGTGCTGGGGAGAGAGGAGACGCAAATTAATAATGTTCATCAGTTAAATACATTCACAAAAACAGCTGATTCGGTTATAACACAAGAAATGAAGGGAAGAAGATGCTGCAACCAGATATCAGATCTGTACCTA
>CM035177.1:6486303-6520779 GCA_020233015.1 Callinectes sapidus | reverse complement strand
GCAGGGCCCGCCATTATGCCGTCACAGCTGATGACGTCACAGCCTAGCCCCGTGCTCTAAGTTGACTGTCTATATTTACGTACGTATTTTAGGGGAGACCATTTTAAAAATGACCTTTCGAAAAAACGCTTTCAGACCAAAGATTTGGCCATATTCCCGCTGGATAAATACTCTAACTAATTCCCAAAATACAAACAAACTCTAAACAACAGTAATTGTAAAGAATTTCCACTAGAAAAGAAGTATTTTATAAAAATATGACCCTTTTTAAAACGCGTTAAATACTCGCTCACTATCCCTTGAAAGAAACCAAAAACCACTTCAAAAGACTTGACTAGTTATTTTCAATGATTTTCAACACTTTGGAGTGAGTTAGAGGCAGAAATAAATCATTCACAGGCTGATAAATAAATAATTAATGCAATTTTAACACCGCTACAAATTTTTTTTTCCCTCCACTGATTTCACTGAGCTTTACGCACAAAACATAGTCTGATATGGACTATCTTTGGCAATTAATAAGAACTTGATAATGCCTCAAATAAAGAATGGTCTTGGGCGTTCCAATTATTTTGGCGCAAAAAGCCGCCCTTATTTACGATCATAATAACGCCAACCACAGTTATCTCCAGCCCCCACACGCATGGCAGATCTTCAAAACAGCCCACTGTACTCATAGAAAGCATTAAATTTTACTGTTGAACCCAAATAAATAGTCCAGGCATAAATGAACATATCCTTAAATATGAGCTGGCTAGCGGGCGGCCGCGGGCGTCCGCGGACGGCGGCGGGGGCCCCCGGTTGGCTCCGGAACCCCCCCCTCATATCTCACACCTTCACTAAACTTAAACTTGACCACGAAAGCTATGTCTCAATGGCTAATATGCAATCTTAGTACAATGGCTGCATAATGTGGCAAGATGAGTTTATAATAATGAGTGATAAGGGTAAAAATGATTATGAAATAAGAATCCAAGATAGCGCCAGGGTCTGTGGAGGGATAGCCCCCCTCCTATATAGGTAAATAAACACTGACACGGTAAAGCCTTGTCACAATGGCTGTAGTCACCTTAATAACGTATTCCAGCCTCTGTGATTCCATCTTGCGGTTTTAGTCCAGTATTAAGATGACACACTGAAGCACCAGCAGCAGGGTCTCATCATTATTATTCTGTCCTTAGATCGTTCAATCCCCTTGTCACTTCCTCCCAGGGTTTGAGAGGTAAAAAACGTCTTAATAATATGTCACTAGAATGGTCAAACATTTCAAGAACCCGAGTTTGTTCAACCAGAGGCTTTTCAATAGGACAATAAGACCTTTCCACCCGCTCACACTCTCACCCCACAACAAACTGAGCCAGACTGCCAGACAGACCCTCGGCCCTGCTGACGTATGGGAGGAACACACACGTCACGGTCTGGAACGACCAGTAGTCCTATCTTGCTAATTTGCTATTCACACAGTATATGCGCTAAGAAATCAAGTAGGTGATGCAACTAATACAGATGAACAATGGAACAATAAAGATAAAACACCAGAAACGTCAAAGGAAAACTAATTAACGAAATAACACATAAATAAGCGAACAAGGGCAACCAAGGCAACAAGTTAACTTGACACTTGAAACACAACTAGAAAATCAAGAAATACAACAAAATCAATCTGAAATGCTAAACTAACTAAAACAAACTAAACTAATAAAACACGCGCAATCAAACACTAGCAAAACACCAAAGCAATAAAAAAATGTAAAGAAAAACCGTAAGCAAGTAAACAAAAGAAGAAAACAAGGGGGAAAAAACTAATGCTGGAAAACATGAAAACAATCTTCCACTCTGTCTGGTCCTGTGGAGATGTGACAACGCAGCTCAGGGGAAAATTCCATATTCAGCCGGCGCCTAAATGTTCTTTACCAATGGCAACGACTACAGTTTTCCCTCATAGTAGTAGTAGTATATTGTACGTTTTCTCTGTTCTATTATTCGTATATTATCTTTTGTTCTCTATTTTCCTCCATTTTTCATTCTACTTTAATCTTTTGTCTCCTCTTTTCCCAAGAATCCCTTTATAAGAGACAACCCCATGATAAAAAAAAAGGAAGGAAATGAAAGGTAGAGGCATTGAAAAATTGTATAAACAACAAAATGTATTATCATATATATCTATCTATCTATCTATATCTATATCTATATATATATATATATATATATATATATATATATATATATATATATATATATAGATATATATATATATAGATATATATATATATATATATATATATATATATATATATATATATATATATATATATATATATATATATTACTTAGGCTATACACTTGGAAAAAAAGATCTTTGCAATTAACTAGTGGAAATCATGAAAATTAGGTTGTATTTTCAAAGAATATAGGAATGAATCAAACTTATAACACTTTGAACAACTTGGTAATAAGAACTGATCTACCCATCCCTCCATACCACAGACCAGCAATGCCACACGCACACACACACTCTCTCTCTTGGTGTGTGTGTGTGTGTGTGTGTGTGTGTGGGCCTGCCTGTGTGTGGTTGCCAGGGTGATGTGTAGAAAGACAGCTTATTAACACAGTTTTTCAAAGTGTCATAGTGCTAATACTACATAACAACATACTGGAAGCTTACAATTAATAGAAGGATCATAGTAACTTCACCTGTAGCACTGAAAAGGAACAAAGGATTTCTGAAAGACTTAACAATACAAAGATAATACGAAGTTAACAAGCAAAAGCACCTTTCGATTCTGAGACTGAGGAAGCTTAGATTAATTAATACCCTCACTGCTTGCTTAACACTACAACTTCATTCACCACTTTCTTCACTGTTTTCTTAACACTATAACTAGCCATAGTGTAAAGTTAGATAGACTGCTATTACTACTACTATACCAGAGGCTAAAGATGTGAATGGTGAGAGTTTGTTCATGTTTATGGTCCTCTAAAGACAGATATACTGCTATTACTACTACTATTTGACAGGATTGGTGGCCTGGTATAGTGGTAGATTGTCATTCTAAGCTTCCTCACCCCAATATAACAATGCTTGGCAATGTGTAAAGTAAGTCTATCAATAAATTATCGGAGAATACATTAAGAATTGATAATAAAAGAGAGAAAGGAAAAAAATTGGCGTCACTGAGCGAATAAAAATGAAAAAATGTGAATCTGATTAGTTATTCTTTATCTATTGATTTATAACACCCCAGGTAATCATTAGCATTAGTGAGGAATGAATCAATTGTGCACTCTCCCTATCTCTCCCTCTCACATACAAACACACACATATACTCTATCTTTACAACACACATACACTCTGTCTTTGCAACGCACACACACACACTCACTCTCTTTGCAACACACACACTAGGTAAATACATCTCAATACACATTATCTCTTACTCACTTATACACGCACACACATAACTAGGTAAATTTATACATACATACCTCTCTATCACTCTCTATCAACCAACCAACACACACTCACACATAGAGGCTAGTAAAAATTGGCACATTTCCAATCTCCCACTTAAAACCAAAATACCACAAACACTTTACAACCAAAACAATAACAAATAAAAAAACCCTGCCAATTTACCTACAAACCCAACAAACACACACACACACTTATCAACAGCAAGGCCATTTGACTAAGTGACTGTAACAATAATGTCACACACACACACATTCTCACCTCGGAATGGAAGAAGATCTTAGGTCCCAGGAAGCATCACTCATAGCCAATGTCAATATTAAAGGCTTCATTGATTGTTCTTCACAGGATTCTTGCCTTCGTATTTCCTTATCTACTCGGCCTGGTCACTGTCACTGTCACTATTGTATTTATTGAACTCCTTGGCAATGTCCGGGCAGATGGAGCTGAATCTCTCTCTCTGTAGGGTGAAGGTAACTGCCGTGATGCCAAGGACGCCGCCGCCAGGGACAGACAGCACTGCCTGCACTGCAACGTACAGCCCAGGCACGTTGAATGAATCAAACATGATCTCTGGGGGGGAAAAGAGGAATAAAATGGTGAGAAAACCAAATATCAGTCAAAGGATGCAACTGACAGAGTAGTTATGTTCAATGGACAAAGACTGGAAATAGTTGCTAATCATAAGTACCTTGGAATATATGTCAGCTTTCACTCAACTCAGAGTGCTGTGAACTATGTGAAAAATATTTGTAAGGCAAGATTGAAACCTTTGAGAGTATTGGCAAATAATGGAAGTGGGGTAGGTATACCTGTACTGTACTACAGACCATGTATATTATTAGTACTATTAGATCAATAATTAATTATGCTGCCCCTGTCCTTGTGTCCCTTCCACAGAAAAGCCTGCAACCTTTAGAAGTGGTGCAAAACGACGCTATGAGAACTATATTTGGATGTGCAAGAACTACTAGAATAGAAATGATGAGAATGGAACTGTATCTTCCAAGTATTCAGTGCAGAATTAAAGAATTGATTATATCTGCTGCAATTAGAATGACTAGAAGAGGTGATGATGCATTGTTGCATTGTTGAACACCTGCCGGACTGCCCGTACTTCTAACAGAGTAAATATTTATGGCAGGAAGTTGTATCAAATCTTGCTAGAGTACGAGGCACTTCATTATTGCACATATTTGGGAAA
This sequence comes from Callinectes sapidus, assembly GCA_020233015.1. NCBI lineage: Eukaryota > Metazoa > Arthropoda > Malacostraca > Decapoda > Portunidae > Callinectes > Callinectes sapidus. Next base: position 6,516,103 of record CM035177.1, on the reverse strand, counting down.
GGAGGGAGCATAGTATTCCACCCTGGCAGCAGGAGAAAATTAAGGTTGATATTCTGCACTTGAATGCTATAGGAAAGGTGATCTCTGTCATTTAGAGTTGAAGCAAGTTCTCTAATCTAAAATTAATATTCTACCCAGAAACAACGTGGTACATATGATGTATTGTGATGGTAAGGCAGGATGTGGGGCAGTAATTAGAGAATTTTTTGAAGAGGGTTTATGTACTGATGAACATCTATCTAAGAGACGTGGCAGCAATTTTTCATCCAGTACTTCAGATGCAGAACTTCAGGCTATATATGAGGGATTGTTAATTGCATGCTTGAAATGTCAAGATATTGATGTTTTTGTTGACAGTCAGAGTGCTTTGTTATTTGTTGGTTCTTTAAATGATGCATGCCTTAGTTCTCCAGTGTAAAGCTGTTCTCTTTCAGCTGAAAGCTAATGGCTATGTTGTGCAATTGATGTTGATACCATCTCATGTTGCAATTTGTCTCAAAGAAACTGCTGACAAACTTGCAAAGGAGGCATTACAACATATTATATATTTCAGTTGATTCAGAGGCTACACTGAGCTTCCAAAGAGTCAAGGATATCTCAGCGAGTAAGTAAGAGAAGACAATGGGACCACGAAAAAATATTGTAAAAATCTTAGATAGCAGAAGTGAAAGTAAGAGACACACTATGTAACACTGTATTTATTAACACCAATGTATGCTATGTATGGTAGATCATCCACCAGAGTTGACAGTGTTACTATGCGGCTAAGGTTAGGATATAAGTACTGTTGCCAGTACATAACTGCTGAGGATGGCTGATTAACTGATAGAGAATTTCCCTCACCTTGTTCTTTAAGTACTGCCTGCCGCCAATCTCCCAGAGTGATGCTGTACCATGGGGGGGCTGAGGGTCGCTCCCCCTCCATCACCCTGGTCAGCATGGGGAACTTGGCAGCCAGAGAGGCAGGCGGAGTGTTGGCAGAATATATGAAAGGGTTGTTCTGGATCAGCTGCCACCCACCCTGCACATGAAAAAAAGAATTCTTTCTAACTTTCTGTTGTTGATCCCTTCAGTACTGGGGCACATTTTTACCTTGCATTTTGGGTGTGATTAGATGATTTTATTGTCATTAGGAAGGATTTATGCAAGTCAAACATAAATGATGTACAAATCCTGACTCACACCACTGTGGTAAAATGGAATCAAATGCACTTGAGATCCCAAAGCATATGGGTTTGGATCCAGCCATAGTCTAGGACAGTGGTTCTCAAAGTGGGCGGTACTGTTCACCTGTGTGTGTGAGGGGGGTGCTAGGAATCCACCCGTTAGCCAAGGGGGCGTTAGCCTGTAAAAGTTTGAGAACCACTGGTCTAGGAGGAGATTGGGCATCCACTTGTGGTAACAGTTAACAAATTAGTCGACTTTCAGATGGGAGGTCTGGTAAATCACGAGAAGGTAAATAAATGTATGTACCTGGAAGCAGCAGTCTCTGGCGTGAGGTAGGTACATGTAGGCCGTTAGCTCTTTCAACGGTGGGAACTGGGCATGTCTATCGTGAGGAAGCTTGTACACCACAAACCTGCAGGAACAAACCACCAAAGAATAAGTAATGACCAATCGTCTTCACTTTTCTTTGCCTTAATCTATCCATTATTATTAGCACTGCCATGTACTGTTATAGTCCCTATTCACTTTTTACATTATCTCTTACTCACTCATACACACACACACATAACTAGGTAAACATATACATACATACCTCTCTATCACTCTCTATCAACCAACGAACACACACACACACACACACACACACACACACACACACACTCACACATAGAGGCTTGTAAAAATTGGCACATTTTCAACCTCCCACTTAAAACCAAAATACCACAAACACTGTAGAACCAAAACTGAATAACGAATAAAAGAAAACCTGCAAATTTACCTACAAACCCAACACACACACACACACACACACACACACACACACACACTTATCAACAGCAAGGCCATTTGACTAAGTGTCTGTAAGAATAACGTCACACAGCACACAGGAAGGTGATGGTGGTGGTGGAGCATGTGGCTGTGTGTCTATGCCATGGTGCCACATACTGGGCTGTGCCTGCAGATACTGGGGCCCTTCTCCTCATACTCGGCCTTTGTGTGACAGACTTGGTAGAAATCAGGCTGAAAGTTGGAATGGATTTAGTGGTGATTGAAATATATGGGTTAATAATGTGCATGTTGGTAAAGAAAGAAACATCAGGTAAAGGAATAATAAAAAGTTTGAATATTTCTCAGAAGTAAACACACTTTTCATGGAGAGTAATCAGGCAAGGACAAATGATAATTGTAAATATTTGTATACGAGTGCAGTGTCTTGAATTGTTAGTCTGGTATAAAGACTGACTGTTGCTACTACTAATAATGAAATGAATGGTGTGTGTGTGTGTGTGTGTGTGTGTGTGTATATATGTGTTAGTTAGTCATGCAACCCAAGAGAGTTAGGCAGGCCCCTCCCCCAAAAAGGGATGAATGTCTTGCAACATACGAGTATATAAGGAGACGTACGTGTCTACTAATCATCGTGGTTTACAGGAAGTGAGCCACTCTGATAGTATGTATAGTATGTATTTATGTATGTATTGTTGTGTCTCATGTGTGTGAGCATATTTAAGTATATATATATATATATATATATATATATATATATATATATATATATATATATATATATATATATATATATATATATATTTCCTATGTATAAATGCATGTAGGCATAAATATTTCCTTTCTGTTCTCGAAACAAATTGTAAGGCTTTGTTTTGCAATATCAGTTGGGTGGGCATCTCAGCATGCTCTCACTGCTCCCTTTGATGTATTTTGATGTATTTCTTTTTTTACATCAATAAACTATTTGAATTTTAATTTGGTTGTATTAAGTCATACTAGAGATAGATTAGGTTAGGTTAGAGAAAAAGATACATAGCAATATTTTAGAGAAGGTTAACTTAGTGGAGAAATAATTAGATTTAGATATACTTATTGAATTCATAGCCAGGTTAGTTTGGGTTATGTTAGGATAAGTTAGAAAAAGATGCATTACAAGATTTTAGAGGTTAACTTAGAAAGAAATTATGTTAGATGAATTTGCATTCTGATTTACTTAATGATTTTTTATATACTTGACAAATTTATAGATAGGTTAGGCTAGATTAGAATATATTACAATATTTTAGAGGTTAACTTAAGAGAAATTATATTAGATTGGGTTAGATTTTGATACAGTAAGCTCACACCAATAATGATTAATTGGTGCCTGAAAAACACCGTTATTTGTGAAAACGTTATTAGTGTGACATTGAAATATATGTATTTAGGGTTAATTGGTGCCGCCACCCCAGGAGTTTCACCCACCTTTCTCATTTGAAGCTCTCCTATCACCATTGATAATGATCAGATTGCCAAACGTAATATAAATACTCACTTAAAGAAGTTAATAAAGGTGTTTGGTGTGATGAATGTTCCGAGGCTATGGAGGCTATGCTACCGAGGCATACATGTATGTACGCTAGCCCCTTCCTTACTCTCGCCGCAGTCCGGGCCTGGCTCACGCAGGTCCGTCAACACGTCCTCAAACCCAGTGAAATCAAAATCAGCAGGCAATTCACCAATGTCATCAATTTCTTCATCCTCTTCATGAGCATGAGCTTCGTGAACACCCGGTGTCCACTAACACTCTTCGTTGCACTCCCCCCCCCCTCCTCCACATCACAACACTTAGAAGCGCCTCGCTCACTGATCTGGAGAGGAGGCTGGCGCTGACGCCCCCACTCCACTTCCGTTTCCCGGACACATGGAAGCGATGTGGCCCGGGCCACCACACTGGTAACACTTAATTTGCCTATGGGCACGACCTCCATTGCCTCGAACCACTTTCTCTGTCCTGCTTATAACCCCGACGGCGAACCAGTCTCTCGCAAAGTGATTAGGACCACCGCACTCAAAACATCATTCACTTTCGACTATCACTCGAGGCATTACAACATCCAAGGCACGTCTCCAATGATTCAGATGAACGCTCGTCCTTGACGACTGCCCTCGCACGCGCCAGAATCTGCTGCAAGACCAGCGTCTCCATACGAGAGCCAGCCATCTACAGTTGACGGACGCTCTCGGGCGCCCGGCCACGAAAGCACAGGCGAGGGCCTTGTCTGTCATTCCGCCGAAGAGGGACGCCAAACGCCGCAGCTCAGCTAAGTATACGTCCGGTGACTCTCCAGCTCGCAAGTCTTCTGGCGTCTGACGTCTTCATCTAACTGCAGATGCATCACAAACGCACCCCCACTACGGCGGAGAGTAATCACGTTGCCGAGAGGAATCACGCTGGCAACGTCCGTGACACCTCGCAGTTTGCACACGAGCTCCAGTTTCTCCAGCCACTCCACAACGGACTGAGTGCCGGAGCCGTCATACTCCGGTACCAGCTTCAAGTCGAAGTAGCCTCCTGCGGTTTTTGGCCCTCCATACTGCCTAGATAGCTTGAGGCAGTGATGAAAACACTTCACAAAAGTCTTCTCTTTATTGAGAGAGGTGCAGGAGTAAGCTTGTGTCGGCTGCAGGTACCGGGTAGGGAGTGGCGGTGACCAAGCCAGTGCTGGTTCAGTCTCGCTCTGCCCGCCCCGCTCGTCACCACTTGCCTTGACTGTTTCGTAGGCTGATGACATGGCAGCTCCATTCGTTCCAGCTGAAGCCTCTAACAGAAAACAAAACAACCCGAATCCCCGACAATACACGAAACACCCAATTAATAAATAGTCATTACATTACAGAAAAGTCAGACTTTAAAGGCAAGGTTCTTTTTCTGGCAGTACTCTTTGGTGTCCTTGACGAAACATTCGAAAAACCATTGTCTCGATAACTCGGTAGACATGTAACCTTTCTTAGTTTGTTCCCAGTAGACATTAAGTATAGTCATATCACATCCCTTATAACCCCTTGGCCTTTTATATTTGTAAATCACCAAAGGCTTCATGAGATAGTCCCCTGAATGCATTGCAGGTTAAAAGGACACTGAAGCGATCCTTGGACATTTTCATCATTTCATGCCTGTTGCTTGTTTTTCTTTCTTAGAAATAAATGTCGACTTTGGTGCTTTTTTTTTCCAAAACAGCCCTGTTTCGTCGCAGTTAACAACATGATCTAAGGTATAATCTTCTTCCTGAACAATTTTGGTGGCAATTTCAGGGAAAGAATCTGCGGCCACCAAATCAGTTAAGGACACTTCACCATGATAAACTGCATGCTTTGTGCCACTTCTACTTTTGAATTTATGTAGCCACCCTACTGAGGCATTGAAAGGAGCGCAATAGAGGTGAAACACGCACACGTGGTAGCGAACCAAACTCAGGATGTATTCTTTTAATCCTGCCAAACTGAGCATGGAGAGGGTGGCGGGGGTGGCTGACGTCACAGGATGGCAGAAACAAATGCTATCCACAGAATGCGATATGCATATCCGTTATTTGCGAGAATCCAAACGTTATTGTAGAAAGTGCGTATCTATTCAAACTTACCGTTATTACCAAAAACGTTATGTTGGAGATCGTTATTGATGTGAGCCTACTGTATACTTAACAAATTTATAAAGACTGGTTAGGTTAGGTATAACATAAGTTAGTTTAGATTAGGTTAGGGTTCAGTTAGATACATTATAACACTTTAGAGGTCTACTTAAAGAGAAATTATATTAGATTAAGTTAGCTTCTGATATACTTAACACATTTATATAGAACAAGAGAAGAAAAGAAAGAGAAAAAGAAAAAGAAAACAAACAAAAATTAACACAAAAATATCACCATGAAAAAAAAAAATAACACTTAATCAACGAGAGAGAGAGAGAGAGAGAGAGAGAGAGAGAGAGAGAGAGAGAGAGAGAGAGAGAGAGAGAGAGAGAGAGAGAGAGACCTTATCTTAACCATTTAAACCCCCAAAATTTTCCAACCCAACCTGACCTGACCTGACACACCCACAACCCTCACAAATAAAGGAAATTAAAGCAAATTAGAGAAAACAACACTAGGTCACCCTATAAACAGCTTTCTCTCTCTCTCGAACATACCTCCTCTATTATCTCCAAAAGTACTTCATTAACACACCTGCGCTCTCGCCACTAACCTGTAGTTAATGAAGGCTTTGTCTAGTGTTAATTGTGACGTGGAGGAATTATGGGAAGTGCGGGTTTTCTTAGTATCAGGGGTCATGGTGGAAGGAGAGAGGGAGAGCACATCTACTCCTCTCTGTGTCTTGGCGGTGACTGATGTGGTTGGTCGCTTCTCTGCACAGTCTGCAGCTTGAATTTCCCTCCTCTGACTGCGCGCGCAAGCAGAAACATGGCAACCCCACAATGCATCCTTTCACCCTTCAACAACATTGTGCTATACACCAAAACAAAATTAAATATAATAAAGCATAAACATAAATGATAAGTCATTACCTATAACTGTCAATGTATTCACTTGTATATCAAAAAGTTTTATGCTTGCCGTACTCTAATCTGGCCACTTTTGTGAGTGCACTTCTCTGATCTTCCACTGTTGTCACCTCTCCTCAGTTCGTACTTCCTCATGATATATATTACTGCCTTACATTGGCTGTGAAGCTGGCCATGTGGCAAGCCTGTAGCAGAACAGTCCATAGCAAGACTGTACGAGGGCATCAGGACTGATAGCGAGTAAAATAATGTGAAAGTGACGGCAATACTGCACTTCTGGGCTCATATGCCATATTTAGGATGGGGTAAACCTTTATACCTCTAGATTTTTACCTCAACGATGATGTTGAGGAGAAGGAGGAAGGAATAGTGGAAGAGAAGGAGAGAAACAATCGGAAGAAATTAATTCGTCAGAAGCAACGAGAGTATAATTAACAATATCAGTATGAAAATTACATGATTCAACCTGCGCATTATTACGTAGCGATAATATCATAAAAGAAGCAGGAGGAACTAGACAACAATATTGGAAATCAGTCAATATATGAAATAGAGGATAAAAGCTTGTCGTCACGTCAATTATCCTCTCATCTGACTGCCTGTCTGAAGCTATCTAATTTATGTCTAAGTGTGTGTGTGTGTGTGTGTGTGTGTGTGTGTGTGTGTGTGTGTGTTTCCCTATCTAATATCCATTCCCCAATTTACTTTTATTTATTATTTATTTATTTATTTTTTTGTAATCTTCTTGGCATTGATGCAAGATTATTTATGTCACTGGAAAATTCTCTTGGCATTTTTCCATAGCAGCTGCATTTCTGTCCTCCCCTCCTGGTACGTGGCTGTCCACAACTGCTGAATTGATGGCCAATTAAACATTATTATTTCTAGACAACACACACACACACACACACACACACAGTTTCTTGGGTGTCCAGTGATTCTGAGTCCCACCTTCCCCCTCGCTCTTCTCTCATTCCTCTCCTTCCCCATATGAGCTAGAACGGCTTCGAGCTAAAAGGGCACCCTGCTGTCCAGAGAGGTATTCATACATTTGCGAGTGACAGTACGACAGTTTGAGTTGGAGTGAACGTCTCTTCCAATAAAAAAAACGTCGTGCTGGAGTAAGAGGAGCAGTTTCACATCCCTCCTCGCAGCTGTGGGAGCTTTCAAGCGCTGCCTCGCTGGTGAGTAAATTATGAGGTGCCATGTATTGAATCCGTCGAACTAAATGTTTCTACTTTTTCTCAGATTTAGTTTTCCATTGTCTTTTTATTGAATTTTCTTCTAATGAAGTGATATGTGGGGAAGAATTACAAGTATGATTTCAGAGAGCAGACACGTAGAAGTAGTTTCGTTACAGAAAAAAAATCGACAAAATCCTTTTATTGTGCACTGCTATTTTCATGAAACCTAATAAGTATGTTGATCTAATGCATGCAGACAAATGAAATATAGTTTACTTAGAACTGGAACGTTGTTTAAATTCAACCAAATCTGCATTTGTTTATCCAGACTCGAAAAGAAGAAAAATATGAACAATTATCACAGTTGTGCAGAAACTTGCTCCAACGAACGTTTGTGGTACATGTGTTTGTGGGCGAAGGGAATGTCGTTCCGGTCCATAGCGAGGCGGGCGGGGAGGAGCCCGACCACAGTGCGTCGGTGGGTGCGGCGTCTGCTTTGTGAAGGCGTCTTTCATGCCAGTATTGGTAGAGCGCCTACTCCTCCCTGCCTGTGCTGCTATTCAGCGAAAGACATCAATATTTACCATTATCTTGCGTGTTTACAGATACAAGAAGATAAAACCTAAAAATGTGCGAGTGTATTGCAGGATCCTCGGTCTGAAAAATAGACCTTCGACTTTTGTTATATCTGTATTGGATTTTACACCTTCATAATATATATTGATATAATGAGGAGGAATATTTTTCAAGCAGACAAAGTTAAAAGAAAAGGTAACTGCATCATTGTTTAGTTTTTATTTCTTATATATAGATTTGTCTAATAGACTCCTTTTGCCAGTAGACAGCTCCTCAGAACACAAACACTTGCAGAATTGATTAGAAAAAAAAAAAAAGATCATTTAGAGATTGGGAAAATAAATGCTGAGATTGTGTTGGTTTTTACTTCATCTGCTTAAAAGTGTGTGTGTGTGTGTGTGTGTGTGTGTGTGTGTGTGTGTGTGTGCGCACACACACACACTGTAGATGAAAATATTCACTTACCATTAAGATTATTGAGAAAGAAATTCAAAGAGTTGTAAAAATGTAAACAAAAGACGCATCGAGGACACTGCGCTGGCATACGGTTTAATACAAGTAGATAATATGTCAGTATTTTTGTCATTGCTGTCCAGGGAACACCAGCTAGGCAGCCCACTCGTCAATGCGAGGAGGCCCCCATGTCAATCTTGACTTGACCACAGCACACGCTGAGACATTATTTTGTAAGGTAATGAACTAAGTAAACAGACCAGACTCAACAGCAGTTTCCTTGTACCCTTTAGATGGATTAGTTCCGATAGCAATGTGCTGGACAATATCATGGACACATCTTCAACACATCTCTTTTTTCTGACACATACAAGAAGTTTGAGTGCCAGTAGAGCATTACAGTACACATTAGCAAGACAAAGCAAATAAAATTATTGAACCACTCACAAACTGACAAACGTAAAAAGCACTAAGGAAGAGCCGCTCTACTGATCATCTTGTGGCTTTCCTTACAGAGTCATGATCATCCTCTTGTAGGAATTTTGGTGAAACTTTCGTTACCTTAGACGTACCAAAAGCTTTTGCTAATTCTTTTTGTTACCCTTACCAAGTGACTGCTTACATCCAAGAAAAATAGATAGAGGGACGTCTTCATGTGCGAGGTATCCATGTTTTCCTCCAAGAGAATATATCCTTTACATCAGCCAGACTCTAACGTTTTTTAATCACATATTTCATTATTTTAATTTTATTTCCCGAGTAATTTGGCTATCAGTGTCAGGAAGATAAACACATGCAATACAAAGACGTAAGGAATGACTGACACTCGATCTTAAGTCACACGTTTTCTTCAGTAACCAATAGTAATAATGATGCTGATGATAACAACAAAAACAATAACAGCAACAACAACAACAACAACAACAACAACAACAACAACAACAACAACAACAACAATAATAACAACAACAACAATAATGATGATGATAATAATAATAATAATAATAATAATAATAATAATAATAATAATAATAATAACAGTGATAATAATGATAGTGATCCTTAACATCTCTAAGTGTTTTTTTTCCTCCCTCCGACAGCCATGAAGACGCTTGATGTTGTCATTGTGTTGGTCTGTATTAACGCCAGGGAGTGCCTTGGTATGTTGTCCAGTGTAAGGAACAGAAACAATCGAGATCTGCTTGGTGACTCGGCCGGACCCCTGCTGGCGAGAGCAGGTGAGCTGGTGAGAGGCAGCCTGGAGAGGTGTGACGTACTGCTGGCTGCTGCCCATCGCATGTCTCCAGTTATAACATTCCGTAAATAGTGAGTCTCTCTCTCTCTCTCTCTCTCTCTCTCTCTCTCTCTCTCTCTCTCTCTCTCTCTCTCTCTCTCTCTCCATGGAGAATCAGAGGTTGTCATTTAGGAGGAACTGAATTCATATTAATGTCTGAAGTTATGAAGTTTCTTTAAGGAAATGCGAGCAGCAGCTGTGACCGAGATGAATTCAGTGGGTTACTCAGCGAACCAGCGGTCAACAAGCGTGGCAGGTCGCCGGAGAGAGGTCCATTCCCGAGGCTTCCCAGAAGTGTGGAGGCAGAGTAAAGCAAAGTGCAGGGTCATTGTGGTGGACAATGTCAATACCAATACCACGCTCATCAATGAGTGAGGATGAACGTGTATACTTTTTATTATAAGCAGATCGCAAAATAATTTCAAACGCTCAACATTGAACTGCAATTAAGTTTTAGATTTTTCTTGATTATATGACAAATCTATCTATCTATCCATATATATATATATATATATATATATATATATCGTTATTATTGTGTGATAACATCGACAACATTGATCATAAGAACAGCAGCTCAAAACAACGCGTTTTGCTCACAGCTTTCTGTCCTGGGCAATGCTGTGGCGGCAGCCTGAGACGCGTTTGGTGTTTATAGGAAATATGCAAGATCTGAATATGTTTTTAAACTATTCCTACAACGCCTTGCGTAACACCCGCCACGCTGTGTATGTCGCTCTGCCGCTCAACGATCCTAGTGCTACCGGTACAGGTAAAGACGCAAGAACCTACAAAATGACATTTTCTAGTCTGCTAATGGAAATATGAAATACCTATTCAAGTTGCTACGTAGAGGCTACGTAGAAGGTAGCTCAGGGAAGCTTATCCGAGTTAGAAGCAGCTAGGAGAGGGGCGAAAACTGGTATTGTTACAAGATACTGAATACTCACTGCAAGAAACCATAAGAACCATGGGAGTCCCGCACCAGACTACACACGGGGTAGTCACGGAAAGCTAGTTGAATTGAAGGTAACTGTCACTTTTTTTCTACAAGGTATTTGTAAAGGTCACGCTATATTCTTCACTCTGTACCACAAGGTCAAGGTCGTAATGGCGTGGAGATCTACCAGCGGTGTTTGTACTGCAACAGAAGCCGCGCTGGAGTGCAGCAATTCCAATACCACGGCGAGCACTCAATGATGACCGAGAGACAAGCATTGCTTCCAGGTATCTGATACTAGTACGTAGAGATCATCATATTTATGTATGTCATGATAATGCTTCAAATGTGTGACAAATCGAAAGCGGTATTTGCTCGCATAACAAATTACAACAATGACATCATATACCTTGTGCACAGAACACAGTGAAGCCTTCCAGGGCCACAGGTTTAAGGTGGTGGCGATGGAGTACTTCCCCTACATCAGCTACGAGAGGCTGCAGGGCAACAACAACCCAATGCTTCACCTCAGGGACTCGCTCAACACTCGCATGATCACTGTGCTCGCTCAGCATCTCAATTTCACGTAATTTTTTTTTTTTTTCCCGGAAAGAGAGAGAGAGCAGAATGATCATCACAGTATCCCAGTAGTTATTTTGTCCTTAACCTGGTATGAGTGGAATCTCAAGCTTGGATATTTCCCTGGTCTATTCGTTCAGTTCCAGTTTTATTTCGAAGTGTGAATTTTTATCATTGCTGTGTAAAGGTACGAAGTGATGGAGCCTGATGACTGTCAGTGGGGCCTGGAAGGGAGTGGGGGCAACTGGACGGGCATCGTAGGCACTCTACAGCATGAAAAGGCAGACTTCTCCATGGATCTCACTCTCACGTCTGAAAGGGCAACCGCTGTGAATTTCTGTCGAGTGTACATCGATGAGAATATGGTCATCTTGTCTTCCAAACCTCGGCCTCCTCCTGAATACCTGTCGCTAATCAAGCCTTTTGAAGGTAACAAGATACCCAATGTAATTAATAATTTCTGCGATTATGGTAATGCTTGTGAGTAGGGCGAGAGTGAGGCACACTCCTACTTTAAATCATAGCATTTGATATATTCAGTTCATCAATCAAAACTATAAAGGGAGAAACCCCACACACTTATTGTAAAAAGTCGTGTGATGACTAATACCTAACGACAAGAAAAGCCTGATGCGTTCACAGATACGGTAATGTGATAAATTATGTCAGACATGTCAGATAAGACGCATAAAATCTGGGCACAGCGTTCACACTTTATTAATCTCCATCAACTTAGTATAATTATAAACAATAAGGTGAGATAAGTAGAAATATTATTTGCAAGGTCATATAAAGCACGCAGATATAAAACAAGCCGTATCTTACAAGTGCTTTATAAAGAATTTGACACGAATACAAAACTGTTGCACATTCGAAAACAAGAATAGGATACATAAGTTAATCAGCAGACAAGTATTTTGTCTATTGACTGTCACTATATTCGCAAGTTTACAGTTGGACATAATTCTGTGCTGGAGTCCGTGAACAGTAAAGTCATATAGCTGATTCATGGTGTCATCCTCCTCTAGGCATCGTGTGGCTAATCGTAGTGGTGAGTGTGATGGTGTGGGGCGTGATGCTGTGGTGTTTGTTAAGGATCAGGAGCCAAGTATCGCAGGGGGCCAGTATGGACATTGCATCATCATTGTTCTATGGCTGGGGGTTGCTCTTGGAGGATCGACCTAACGAGCCTCCTGCCAATCTCACGGGTCAGGTAACACTTTTTCCCAGTACTTTGTTGCACATTGTGTGATATGCAATAAAACATCCATTCTGAAATACTTTTAAAAAATTCAAAATTTATGTTCTTGGTACCAATGCTCACAATGAGTGAGAAGTTTCTTGTCCTTGGGATGAAACACACAAGCTCTCAGGCAAAACTTTGCAACATGTGCTGACATGGCTAAAAGTTGGTAAAACATAACATAATTGTACATTCACACCGTTTCGCAGTCATTTCAAAGCTGCTCCTCAATGTAATGGAAAAATCTTCAAGTAATGAACCTTTATAATCTTAGGTAAATAAGCACAGTCGAAAGGTACATCACTACTGGTGAAGGAGGATAACGCTCGAAATGTAAATAGGATCAAGAAAAATTTCTATACAAATTATCATTTATTTTATATTTTATTTTTTTTATTACAGGTTTTAGTGGGCATCTGGTTGATAACTTGTTTGATACTACGATCTTTCTACATGTCTTCCCTCATATCACGACTGGTGGAGGGCGGTAAGCCTCCAGTCATTAATACAATCGAAGAAATGGTGGCAAGAGGTGAGACTGACGGATGGCAATGGGGCACTGTCACCATGACAGGAGTGTTCAACACTTTCTTCAGCACCAGTTCAAATCCAGACTTCCTTATTGCTAAGGAGTTTATGCAGGTGTGCTCAGGATGATACATAGATATGGAGATAGATTAGAAATGGATAGATATAAACAGAGATAGATCAAGATATATTGATAAATAAATACATAATATGGGAATGTAAAACAAAATGTTCATAATATTGTAGGTACTTTTTAGTATGAAACTTTTATCTAAACTTTCATTTTCCAATTTCTTTCTTTTTATGGATAGTCCGACGCTAGAAAAACTTTATTTCTTCCAGACGATGGGTCCAGAGGAAGGGATGAGGAAGGTGCTAGCGGGGGATTTCTCCTATATCCACAACTACTACGTGATGCGCATCCTGCTGGCCACTCACCAGCAGGGAGCGGCCACTATCCCCGTCCACATCAGCACCACCAAGTACCCTCTCTTCCCCGGCAACACTTGGGCATTTCGGTGCGGTGGTAGTCAGGACAGTATTCTGTATCAGTATTCTGATACACTTCTGTGCCGTACCTTCACTAAACTGAATAGAATCTCCGTAGTTAAAATGATACTGGATTTTAAAGATGCATTTTATACTACTTACTGTGCCAGTTCATCGAGATTTCCACAGAATTAACAGTAGAAGCACTCTCGAGGATGCAGTAAATCGTTGCCTTTAAGAACGGTGGTGGTGAGAGAGAAGAGTTTTCTAAGATAGAAACCATAGACAGGCAACAGGATGATGAGTGGGGATAGTGGAGACTCTGACTTGGAATTATAGCAACAGATAGTGGTGATGGTGATGAATTTGATAACGCACGACTATAGCCGATAGTTAGATGCTCTAGTTCCAGCTTCAGTTTTGTCTATCGTTTGTTTCCATTTTCTCTTTCCTTTCTTAACCCCTTCAGTACTGGAATGTATTTTTATATTTATTCTGCTTACCATTTGTCGATTTTATACAGCTTCAGAAACTCATGCGGGGGATTAAATCAGTACAGACTCTGACCATTAATCTTCTGACCTCCAGAGACCACTAATGTCAATAAAATCGTTTAATCACATCCTAAACTTTGGTAAAAATGTAACCCAGTACAGAAGGGGTTAACCTCATAATGTTTACATTCTTACAAATTTTCGTATGAGAGAATTTTCACTTGAGCTTTCTTGATCACCGGAATCCTGGCAACGCGGAGAGCAGTCCTGGTTCGCCGTTCATCACTCGGTTCAACGAAGGCATCCAGCGACTCCTGGACGCGGGACTCATTGACTTCTGGATGGAGGACGTCATATTTACCGACGTGACCAAGAGGCGAATACAGGAAAAGGGATCAACCGGAGAGATTAACTTGTCTGATTCGGTAAATGACTGACTGTGTGTGTGTGTGTGTGTGTGTGTGTGTGCATACACGTGCTTAATAGTTCCACGAATGCTTGAGTTATTATTACTATCATAATTGTCTTTATTATTATTGTTATCATTATTATCATCATTATTATTATTGTTGTTGTTGTTGTTGTTGTTGTTGTTGTTATTATTATTATTATTATTATTATTATTACTATTACTATTACTATTACTATTATTACAATTATTATTATTATTATTATTATTATTATTATTATTATTATTATTATTACTATTACTATTATTACAATTATTATTATCATTATTATTATTATTATTATTATTATTATTATTATTATTATTATTATTATTATTACCATCATCACCATCATCGTCATTATTATCATTATCATTATTATTAAGATTATTATTATTATTATTATTATTATTATTATTATTATTATTATTATCATCATCATCATCATCATCATCATCATCATCTTCATACCTTTATCAATATCCATTAATTTATTCATATTCTTATTATATGAGCTTTATTATGAGGAGAAACTGTCTTGAAAATCCTGGAAAATCGTTGTGATGAGAATGCAAAGTGTTTAAGAATACGACCTTGTTTCTCTCTTGGTTTGAACAGAACTGGAACTCCCAGGTGGTGCTGGGGCTGCTTCACCTGCAGGTCACCTTCTACCTGCTGCTCATTGGGCACACAGCAGCTGCCTTCGTCTTTCTCATCGAGCATGCACTAGCTCAATGATGACCATCAAGGAATTGCGTATATATCGAGACAGATTTATATGAACTCGATTTTGTACTTGGGATGAGTAAGCAGTAGTTAAGATTGTCCATATTCACTCAACTTTTGTTATGTATAAGTTACAGGTTCAGTATCATGGTATGCATTATCCATTCATTTGCGTACCACTATATCGACACTATATCGAGTACTAGTAGCTTGGAAGTTAATAAAATAACGAAAGAAATTGTGGATCTTCATGCTTATTTCATAACGTATATCTACAAACAATTAAAAACTAGTATTCAATGTATGTATCAATGTACCACTATGAAATATGATGTTTCGTTATGAAGGTAAAGATAACTTTCAAGGTATGGACTACTCAGTTATCATATACAAAATAACTGAATTCCTGTTTTGGATCCGATAAATCATAACATCCATTCAACTGTACAAATAATTCCTTATGTGCGTATCCATTTCTGACACCCTACAACACTCGTCAGGTAAGGTGAGTGAGAGTGGCGGGGTAAGTCAGGCAGCGGCGCCTCTTCATCACACCTGGCTAGTTTGTACTGAAGGTGTTGGATAAGTTGGGAAGTAGATGGTAACAGAGGCAACACATCCTTCATCGGTACGTAAAACTAGTCAAAAAAAGAAGAAAAAAGGTTGTGCTGATTTTTATTTATTCATTTCATTGCCTCACAGAGTATCACTTTAAATCAGTTGATTCTGTTACTAGAGAGAGAGAGAGAGAGAGAGAGAGAGAGGGGGGGGGGAGTTATAATGATCCAATTAGTGAAAACTAGCACGTTATTCGGTAATCACTGAGAATTTACTATAGACCACGTGCTCAGCGAGGAGGAACACACCCGCTGCGGCAACACCCAGAGCCAAGGTGTAGAAAGTAGCCTGCAGTTGAAGTAGCCCAAGAACCACCTGCCCTCCATCACTCTGCAACAGAATTTTAAAACATATTTATTAGTCTGTCTTGGTATCTATCTATCGACCAATCAGTGCGTCTATTTATGTATTTACCTCTCAAGCTATCTATCAATTCATTTGTTTATTTATCTATCTATCTATCTGACAATTTATTGATCCATTTATTTATCTACTTATATATCAACTTCTCTCTATGTCTATGTGCATGTATATAAGCATGTATGTATCTTTTCATTCCATCTAATTATATATCTATCTTTCCGTCCATCTATTTATCAATTTTTGTGTGAGAAGGCAAAACTAGCAAAGGGCAACAAAAATAACAACAACAAAAAAAGGTCCATTTAAATGCCAGTCCCCTCGCAGATCCGAAAGAGTTAACCAAAAGAAAGGGATAAATATCTTGGAATCTTCCTCTTGAATAAAGTCAAGTGATAGGAAATTGGAAATACAGAATCAAGTAGGGTACAGAAAAGGGGTTACTGTCATTAGCCTCAGATACTCTTTCGGTGAGGAAAAGTAGATGATATTTAGTAGAGGAGAGGTACCCGTAGTGTTCTACACATTAAAAGTTAGAACTAAGACTATGAATGCTGCAGAACTTAATGAAGAAAAGTTGGTGTCAAGACATTAATGGTCGATAACGGGAGAGCAGTCCGACCTGGAGGCTAGTGTTGGAGTTCCATTTTTTAATATTTTTTTTTATTATTATTATAGTAGATACATGCAGTATTGTGTGAAGGAGAGTTTTCTTTAGAGGGCCGGCCGTGACTGCCCCCTTGAGCCGTGAGTCACAAAGGGAGACGTTCAGCGAGTTCACAACTATCTTTAATGGTAAGTTCAGATCACCCCCCTCAATTGTCACAGGCCAGAACTGGTATAGAAATTAGAACTAGCGCTATTAAACCTCGCTGGGATTAAATTATCGTTTCGTCAGGTGTCTACTACCTCCTGCTACCTATTCGTCTACCTATCTATCTATGTATCGTCCTACGTATCCATCTAAGACGAAGAGAAAGGCAATATGTAGGCAGATTTATTGAGTGATGCTACACTACACTTCACCGCAGTATAGTATGTCGGTGGGCTTCTCGCCAAACTCTTCTCCACTTCCAGGCGTTCCTGTCGTATGTGCTTGTTGATGACGTCTTCCATCCAGTGTATCACCAACCCGCTGTCCAGAAGCTGCTGCAGGGCCACGTCAAAGCGACTTATAAAGGGTGTCCCTCGCCTCAAAATAAATAAAGAATAAGTGAAAAAATCAATGAAAAAATGACAGCAAAAAGATAAATAAATGGAACTGTGATAATCTACAGTATAGAACTACCGCTACTGCTGCTGCTGTTGCTACTACTACTACTACTACTACTACTACTAATAATAATAATAATAATAATAATAATGATAATAATAATAATAATAATAATAATAATAATAATAATAACAATAATAATAATAATAATAATAATAATAATAACAACAACAACAACAACAACAACAACAACAACAACAACAACAACAACAATAATAATAATAATAATAATAATAACAATAATAATAATAATAATAATAACAACAACAGTAACAACAACAACAGCAACAATGATAATATAATAATCAACATTATTAGAATGATAATAATAATAACAATAATAATAATAATAATAATAATAATAATAATAATAATAAGAAGAAGAAGAAGAAGAATGTTAATAATAATAATAATAATAATAATAATAATAATAATAATAATAATAATGATATTATTATTATTATTATTATTATTATTATTATTATTATTATTATTATTATTATTGTTATCATTATTATTAATATTATTATTGATCATAATAACAACAACAACAATAATAAAAATTTTATAATAGTAATATGAAAAAAGGAAAAGCACAGGAACAAGAATAAGAAAACAATACAATTGTGGGCCGCCGTGGTACAGTGGAACCGCTTGCGCTCTTGGGGCCTTGGGATCCCCGAGCGCATAGGTTCGAATACTGACTACGATCTGAGTGGAAATTAGGCGTCCACTCAGAGTAACGGCCCTCTAGTGGGTGGGTTTTCAGATAGGTGGTCTTCTTTAGCCTATAAATTTCCATGAAAATGCCCACTTTGTATAGATTAAAAAAAAAAAAAGAACAGTAAAAAATGATAATAATAACAATTACAGCAGCTGCAGTAGCAGCAACAATGTAGTATTATCCCTGCTTACCTGAATGCCCAAGAATTTCCAGCAAACATTGGGTATCTGGTGGTCCCAATGTGAAATGGATTATTGCCTTTCTCCTCCGTGCGGAAGGTTTCTATCAATATTTTCGTGGCGTAATAATTACGCATATAAGAAAAGCCGCCATTTAAAACTCTTTTAATACCAACATCTGTCGCCATTGTCTGCATGGAGGAGAATACGTTTGTCACAGATATAAGACATCTTCTGTTAGTCATATTTCAAAGTCACCACCTCAAGACTACTGTAAATAATTTAAAAGCAATAAACTTTTAAAATGAAATGGTGATCTTCGCACCTGCATGTGAGTCTTGACAGTGCGGTAGTCCACGTTGTTACTGATGGTCAAGAAGGTGTTAAATGCCCCATCAAAAATCTCCGTGCCCCATTCCCAACCCACGCTTTCTCGAAGGTCAACCAACGTTTCCAAATCATTAATGGAAGCAGATTTTCCTTGAACGACAAGGTGTGATATGAAAGAACACGTGTATGACGCCCTTAGTATGAGGCAGGCTATCAGCCACACACCTACCAACGTCTGGAACAGAAATTGTACATTGCCTTACTATAGAGTACTCGTGTGTGTGTGTGTGTGTGTGTGTGTGTGTGTGTGTGTGTGATTCTCTCTCTCTCTCTCTCTCTCTCTCTCTCTCTCTCTCTCTCTCTCTCTCTCTCTCTCTCTCTCTCTCAAACAATTATGAGTCACTATTTCTTTTCTTAGTGTATACAAAAAGTTTTTGTTTGTTCTCCACCTGGCCTGCGACGCTAACAGGAGGGTGATAGGGCTGGTCCTCCAGCAGCAGGCCCCATCCGTAAAAGAGTGATGAAGAAAGACTCAGGCGCTGCCTTTCTGTGACACCATGTTTTATCATCAGCAGCACCCACAACGCCACTCCCCACACGAAGGTGCTCGCCACCACAGCAACCCACACTATCCCTGAAGACAAAGCATTGCAAACTATGCCTATGATAACACACACACACACACACACACACACACACACACACACACACCTGTGGATCCTGTGGAGCGTTGTGGCCACGTTGATGCGCCGCCACTAAAACAGCCCGTCCGCCCGTCTCTGTGCCAGCTGATCTATAATGCTATTGCTAGCAGGACGGAGATGGTAATGAGGCAGCTTTGGCTCGTCGGGAATGGTCCGGAGAAACGAGTCAAGATGACCTTTAAATTTTTCTACACTTTGGTCATTGAAGTTGCGAAGGTGTTTAGGTAGCGCGTTGAAGAGCTGAGGTCCTCTTATCGCAAAGGCGTTCTCCTTTAGGGTCTTGATTCGTGTGGCTGCTCAAGGGTGCACTCGCTGTATTTGAAGCAGTCTTCCCAATCGTTGGTGAATGTTAAAATGTACATTTATGTTATTTACAATATTGCCAATTAAGATTTTATAAATGTATATTATGGCATATATTTCTCTACGTCTTTCTATTGAGTAAAGTTTGAGTGCCTCCAAACTTTCCCCGTAATTTAAGCTTCGAAAGGCTGAGATTTTGCTGGTAAACGGCCTCTGGACTGCTTCAAGCTGCTGTTTCTCGCCAACCTTCCACGGGCTCCACAGCTTGGCAATAGTACTCCAGCAAGGGAATGACTAGTGATTTGTAGAGTGTCAGCATCGGGAGTGTATCACGCGTCTGGAAGGTGCGCAGGATCCAGCCGGCCTGGCTGCGTGCTGTCTTTGTCACGGTGTTTATGTGGGTTGTGAAGGTGCCGTCACAACTTAGGGTAATACCAAGGTCCCTTAAATTTTCCTTGGTCTCGATATCAGATCCGTCATGTGCCTTATACATGTACGCAGCGCTGTTGTCATGGACAGCGCTATACCTTAGGTGTTCAAATTTGGTGCTATTAAAGAACATGTTGTTGTGATCTGCCCACCTGTAGAGTGCTTCCAGATCCTCCTGAAGTAAGGCGCTGCCAGCTTCTAATGACACTTCCTTTAACACCCAGTGTCATCAACGAAGAAAGCGACACTAGAGTGTAGCACATCTTTGTTGGTGTCAGAGAGGTGTATTATAAAGAGTAGGGGACCCAGCACAGACCCTTGCGGCACCCCGCTTATGACAGGGGACGGCTGGGAAATTGCACCGTCGACCGCTTTTCTCTGCTCTCTGTTTGTGAGGAAGGAGTGTAGCCACACGCCGAGCTTCCCCAATATCCCAATACTTCGCACTTTGTGTAGTAATATGCCCTGATGGACTTTATCGAAGGCTTTTGCGAATTTTAGGTACACCACGTCAATAACTTTAACTTGCTCGAGGGCACTAATAATTTTTTCATGGTGGTTCAGGAGTTGTGTGAGGTAACACATTCGGAAGCCGTGTTGGTCTCCATTCATTTTGTCGTTTTCTTCCAAATATTTCTGCATGTCCATGGCCATTATCTTCTCCAGAATTTTAATTATATGAGTTTTTTGCCTGTGCCTTCGAATCTCCTTTGTAAATAGGGGTAATTTCAGCATGTTTTAATAGCTGTGGTATTATACCCGAGTCAAGAGAGTTCCTGTACAAGATGTACGTACAGAGGGACGCTCAGCTCCTTTACGCAGGCTTTCAAAAGTTTTGCCGGGAATTCATCCGGCCCTGCTGATGCGTTTGTTGCTATATTCTTTATTGCTTCTTGTATGGTAGTATGTGTGAAATTCAATCTGTTTTACAGTTTGCATCAGGCAAGAAAAAGTCATCTGGTGAAGGAACAACTTTGTCTTGGCGGGGGATACTGAAAACCCCTTCACACTGTCCTGAGGGTGACTTACTGTAAGTCCTCTCGTGTCTTTCAGAGGGTCAATGCTAGTTCTTAATTTCGATTTAGTTGCTGTTGTTGTAAAAGTATTTGGGATTGGTTTTAATGTGAGATATTGCCTGTGCTTCTTTCCTCGCTATTTCGTTATCAACTGGTGTTTTCAGTTTTTCTTCAAGGATGTTGATTTTGTTCTCAAGTCTTCTTTTCCCATATTCGTTGCTGGTCTCTCTTAATTTTCTTCGTAAATCTGTTATTTTACGCATCAGCACTTTGCGATCCCTTGGTATGTATGTTGCTCTTTTTAGTGGAACGTGCGTCTCAGAAATTTCTTTGCACTTCGAAAGTATCATCCTATATTGTGTTTCCGGACTAGCATACTTCAGTTCCTGTACCAGTCCACCTGGTTTAAGTCTCTCTTCATACTTTCCTTGCAAATTGTTTCGCTGAAGTAATTCAGATCGTTAAATTTCACTTTGGTTAACGTAACCTTTCTATTGTTATTGCGTTGTTCTTGTCACAGTAGATTTGTCGAGAGAGTTATAATGTTATGATCTGAGAGGTGTGTGGGGTGTACTGAGATCTCATGCAAAAGGTCCTCATTATTTGTCATAACAATGTCGAGTATGTTATCGCCTCGTGTTGGCACTTTAATAACTTGTGTGGGGCAGTGCTCCTCGGCGAGGCGCAGGAGTGTCTCCGCCTGCGCACGCACTTCCTCAGCCCCACCGTAAACAAGCTCAGAGTTCCAGTTTGTTTGGAAAGTTCAAGTTTCCAGTTAGCACTATAGTGGGTGTGGGTGAATGCAAGCCATCTAACATTGCATTTATCTTTCTAAGAGGCTCCATAAAGTTAGATAAAGGGCATGCCGGAGGTCTAAATAAATTTATGCAAATAATTTCAAGTTGTCTTATGTAAAAAATCTGTGCCTCTGTGTACGAGTTCGACTCAGAGAATAACACTTCAGTTTCAAACTGGCTCATCACATATGTCACACCACCACCTTTTTTTCTTTGGTTGCATCTGTCTGTTCTAAAATGTGCGTAATATGGTATATTTATTTCAGCCTCTTATATTTTCTGTGAGGTGTGATTCAGTTATGGAAATTATAACAACATTTTCACTCTGTGATATTTCTCTAAGTAATTTGGTTTTTCCTCTGAATCTGTGTGTTGAGAGGCCTGCGATGTAAGTGTAATTATTTTGTATGGCTTGTCAGCGGGTGACTCCCACGCGGGTCTGGCCATTGCTGTGTGTACGTGCTCCACTACTACGGAGCTGCTAATTTATGTACTATTTGTTATTGTACATGTTGCATCTGCTGCATTTGTTGCACTAAAAAATGTAATGTAGCACTTGGGTCAATTTGTGAATTGTCCAGACGAGTGCGGGGAGCTTTCATTTCCGGAACCACCGCTTGTTCCATGGTTTGATGCGTCAGAGTAGTGGTGATGACGCGGCGGCGGTGCTTGTTGGCCACTTGCTCGTATGGTCCTATGCTCGTTCGCTGGGTAACACCGAGTGCCTTTTAGGTGGAATTGTTTGCATTTTATGTTTAGACACTCTCGCCTCCTTTCAGATCCAAAACATATAGAAGGATGAAAATACTGACACTCTTCACCCTTATTGCAGCCTTTAATAGGGTCAATGCCGAAAGCTGTGTACTTGTTGCACGGATTAGAGTGAGGATATGGACAGTCCCGACCCTTAGCACCGTATTTACAGCGATTTTGCCTGTAATAGTAACACACTTTTCTTTTCTTTTTCACGTTGTCTACTTTTTCAGAAGTATTTACGTGCAGCACGGCTGGGGGACCGCGTTGCACTTCAGAGTATTCGTCACGCACCGAACTATAGCTCGCTTGTTGGTCGTTGTTTGGAATATCACCTGCTGTATATTCCTCATTTTTCAGCTTCAGCTCCTTTTCTTTTTCCAATAACGCATACACCAACGCAAACAGCTCGTCACCATGTTCCTTGGCACAACTGTGACACGTATACTGGCTTATGGTGTTAAAAAGTTCACAATGGCGTAGGCAGAAAGTCGTGTACAGTCAATGTGGAAATGGTTTTTACACTTGTGGCATTTCAGTGCCTCATATATGCACTTGATCTTGCTCATCGAGCACCGAGGATAGGTTCATTTCAGACATTGTCACTGTAATTCACTGTCTTCACAGTGGAGCTTAGCGGGTTACGTCTGCTCAGTAAGCAGGTCGGGTATACACACACACACACACACACACACACACCCACACAGATACATACATACACATATGGATAGATATGCACATATATTTGTGGCCTCGACGAAGCTTCATTACTTATGAAAAAATATATCATATTACGATAGACTAACCTTCAAATGGCCTAAATAAAGCTAAATATTCAGGCAGAGGCGTTGGCTTAAGGGACAGTATGGACATGTCTTCACCGATGTAAGCACGACAGAAGTCCACCACTGCCTTCCTCTGAAGTGTGATCGTCAGATCCATGGAAAAATCTGCCTTTTCATGTTGAAGAGTTCCCACGGTACCCGTCCAGTTACCCCCAGGGGTCTCCAGGCCCCATAGACCATCTTCTGGTTCACGCACTTCGTAACTGTTAAAGAGATATCTATTTAAGCACCTTTTATTCTCATTCAGTGTTATGCCTTCTCTCAGTTTTGTGTACATGAACAATCAACTTTAACAGAAATGTGAACGATAGCTAGAAGTGCAACATTAGAAATGATGGTTGACCTGTGAGGCTTCTATCTCTTTGGTCTGCTGAGTGCAATATTTCACTAATAACGTCAGATTCCTTTATTCAATTGTTCATCTACTACACATCAGAACAGGCAAAAGTCATGAAGCTCACCTGAAGTTGAGGCGCCTTGCGAGGGCTTCCATCATGTGTGTGTTGAGGGAGTCCGTGAGGCGCACCACCGTGCCTGGAGCATCACTCTCGCGCACGTAGTTGATGTACGGGAAATACGTCATTGTCACCACCCGGAACCGATGGCCATTGAAGTTCTCATTATAGTCTTGTGTTTGTGTATGTGGGTGTGTATTTTGTCAATGCATTACTACTATTACTACTACGGTAAATGTGTGTGTTTGTGTGTGTGTGTGTGTGTGTGTGTGTATATATATATATATATATATATATATATATATATATATATATATATATATATATATATATATATATATATATATATTATATATATATATATATATATATATATATATACACGTGTCATAGCCTCGTGCTACACTGATGTCGCCGTAGGCTATACTCTTATTTCTTCTCTCTTAGTTTGCAAAAGATATCATATATTAAGACATTGTATCTATCTATATTTACTTCTGCCTAATCATCAAGTAATTTATCTTTTTTAAGTTTTTAATGACAACATTAAAGATCACAGTATATGTGCTTTTGTATTTAAGGTGTTTCTTCAAAATACAAACTAACAACGTTTAGTATAACTTTCTCTGGAGGTGATAGAGGTGAAGGAGGAATCAGGTAATGTGACTCCTGAAAAAAAAAAAAAAAAAAAACCTACCTAGATGAGACTCAGAAGAGAAAGCAGTGGATAATCAAGACCTATCTTTGACCCTCTTGCGTACTAATCAACATAAAGCGTGAAGCAGTGCACAGACAAGCACTAACCATTGCTCATAAATAGACTGAGGTCCTGTGGCAGGCTGTCCTGCAGGTCCCAGTGGTAGAGTTGCTGTACACCTGCATTCCCAGCATGGCAATAAAGACACCTGCGGTAGATCTGTACTGTGCTTCGTCTGCCTACAGGATTATACACAACTTATTTAGTAGATTTGAATGAATCTGGATACCCGTAGTTTACGAGAATCTATTTGTGAGCCAAGCACATTGTATCAACATGCGGTGGTTCTGGTGGCTGTTTTATGTAAAAAAAAAAAAAAAAAAAAAAAAAAAAGCACCATGTCTCCACCTTATTGTATGTGTGTGGTATTTTCAGCCATCAAAATATTAGAGTACACTATACAATGTATTCACTGTTTTAGCGTGAAACTAAAAGCGGTTAGCCTCACTCCATCCTCCCCGCCCACCCAGACAGGCAGGCGTCACGAAGCCTATTACTTTATTTCGTCGTTAATTACAGCCATACTATCATTGTGTTATATTTAGCAGTAGACCATCTGTCTGTCAGTAAAATTCGCCTCATTGTGGGAATACTATAATACACGAAAACTTGTAAAAATGATGCCTGAGTAACTCATATAATTCTCATCTCGGACAATCCGCGTCAACATGTCATAATTTCTACTTTATTTTTCAAGTTTAAGGGCATATTGCAGTATCCCGCAATGAGAGGTATAGTATTGTTATAGATTTACCTCTGTCTAATCATTAAGTCGTTTATTTTTCATTTTTTAATGCAAACATTAAAAATCAAGTCCATTTCAGTCATCTGTCATCGTCTCAGTGAAACTTTTCATCTAATTTTATCAAGAGTGTGCCTAACTTGCAGCATATGTAAGGAAAGTGAGGTGAAAAACAACAAATTATTGCGTACTTAATGGGTCAATAGTAGCAATTCCTCACCATCATTCACACACTACCGCATCATAAAGATAAAAGGTTACATCACCTTGCGAGGTGGCGTAAGGAGCTATGTAGAGGGCAAGACGCGTGTTGCGGAGGGGAAAGTTATAAAGAAGACTACTTGCTTCAGTATCGTTGCCCATTACCACCACCAGCGTTTCAGGTTGCAGCCACCACTCAGACCAGTGCAGAAGCCTGAGCAAAGTACCTTAATGAGATGTGAATAAAGGGGAAAATACATACATACTGTAGATTTGCTGCTAAGGATAACGGGAAATGCGACTTTTAATATGATTTTAAGATTTCATCCTTGGTGTTAGTGGACACGGCAAAACAGGGATGAAGCTACAAACACAAATAAAAAATCTGAATACAAAGTCACAGATAAAGTTAACCCTAAACTAACGAAGGAGATGCCTAAAATTGCACAAAAAACAATTCCCCATTAGTATTGTAAAGTATTCGTCTTTCTTACCCAATGAGACACAAACCTAACTAAAGAATTTGGAGACTGTTAGGGTATTCTGTACACGAAGCGACTGCAGTGTGTGATTCACCACGGTCTTCTGCTGGTCACCCAGCCAGCCTGTGTGTGTATGTGTGTGTGTGTGTGTGTGTGTGTGTGTGTGTGTGTGTGTGATACGTAAGTCAAATATATGTAATCTATTAAAGAAGTTAGCATTTGCATCTTTGTATCTAGGTGCTTTAAAATAAGGTTCCTCGTGCCACACACCATAAATATTAAGTTGAGCTATCTTTCAGAGAGCTCCAGCTAGGTGTGCCGTGGTTCTTAATCTGAATTTGGTTTTGTATTAGAATTGTAAGGAAATTATAAGTTAGTAGAATATTTTCATTTAAATTGGAACGTATTTCCCAGATGTGTGATAAGTAAATAAGATTATGTGATGTCTCATGAAATCCAAAATGACAGTAGTTTTGTTCAGTATACATTTTTGCAACTATTTTGACCGCACCTTTCTTCCTTCAGATTTTTCTTTGCTCTCCTCCTTACAGTAATATGATGGAATAGCAATGACTACTGTATCAACAACACTTACGAGTTGAGTGTGGTAGTTGCGGCGTCTGTGTAATCCACCAGCAACCCTCGACAGGACGGCTTTGATCTGCTCCCTAATGCTGCGAGTTTTAATGAGATTTCTTTCAGGGATCGATCTGCAGCTTCCTTGTGAATTGATCCGGATGTGTCTTGAGTGTTCACCTCTAGGAGCACCATGGGATTCACAGACTTGTGCATTAATCTGTGGAACAACCGATAATTTGTTATATAAAGCAGAAACACACACGCCCACACCCACCCACCCACACACCACACACACACACACACACACACACACACACACACACATGCTGTGTTTCTTCTGTTACTAATGTAGAATTTTAAAAAAAATTTGTCACTACGGCTGTACAGATATCTAGAAACCTGTATTATTCGAGCTATATGGAGACTTGAAAGTATAATGGAGCTGTGGCGTATAATTGTTTTAGAATATAGTCCTTACCTGTGTACCATCTCCACACTATTAGAGAGGTCAGGTGACACCAGGACCAGATGACAGCCAGTGAGGTGCCTCTCAGCTACCTGCTGGGTACCAAGCATCACGTCTTCAACAGGGACGGCGAGCACACGACGGCTCGCTGGCATAGGTCTCCTCACCGCCTCCGTCCTGTGCTTCGCCCAGACCATCACCGTGATTACACCCATCCACAACCTTCTTGTTACTCTCATTTTCAACAATTCCGAAGGCTATGGCAGGAAAGTATGCTCTAATTAACAGGAAAGTTCTGCTTACCACTTCAGATTGTGGCATTGGAAGTACATCATAATGATAATAATAATAATAATAATAATAATAATAATAATAATAATAATAATAATAATAATAATTCATAATAATAAAAATAATAATAATAATAATAATAATAATAATAATAATAATAATAATAATAATAATAAAGCAATGATAAATGAGGATTATTGTTGTTGACCTTAATCCACGGATGTGTTCCTCGTCGTCAACAGTGTGCGAGGACTTGTTATCTAGTGCGATCAGAACGTTGGACAAAGGGTCTGACAATTGCTTGTGTGCGAGTGGTTGTTGCCAGACCAGTTTCCTTAAAGATTTTATCTGTGAATCGAGCAGCATATAATTGTATATTGTATTGCACTTTTCGCAGAATATACGCAACGTGAATATTTAGCATGAAATTAAAGCATTCTCAGCGGCTTAGATATCCCATTCGTATTGAGTAGGAGAGTCTGGTGGGGGGGGGGGTTAGAGTCGTGTAATTGATAACATATACATGTTTAAACAACAACAGCAGCAGTAGGAACAGCAGCTGCAGCAGCAGTAATACGAAAACGATAAACGTAAAAAATAATGATATTAAAAAGAATGTTTATTGCTCACAAGCAAACCAAAGAGAGGAAGGATAGAAACAGACAGACAAAAAGGAAAGACAGGCAGTAGACAAACAGACAGACAGATAGGGTGGCAGGGAGATATACAGATAGATAAATAGATTAACAAATCAAATAATTATAGTTTATTGTCCTGTCACTTATACGCAATACATTTCATAGCAAATGAAGATAAAAAAAAAAAAAAAAAAAAACCCAGACATTATATTTCGTTTGTAATTTTGTATTTTTGTACTTTGTATTAAGCTGACGTATTCTTGACCTACCCTGATGAATGACACAGTTTTCCCTCAATGGACAAACATATAATTATTACATTACTTTTCTTGAAGCAACATCATTCTCTTCCGCAAGTACGATTGTTTGATAGTAGAGGAATGAAGAAAAAAAAAAAAAAAAAAAAAGACGAGAAAACAAGGAAGAAGGAACCCGTCAGGAGAAAAATACAAAGTAAAAGGAAAAAATACAAAAAATGTTGCCCATTAAGAGTGATTTCCCCAACCGGCATATACCCTGCATGGCACAGCAGACAGCACGTTTCCTATATTGATTTTATTGAACACAGTGTGTTGATATGATATCAGACCATTCTGCCAATGTGGTGAACTGGTACTCTGAAACTATATCGCCATAAACTTTCCATCTATACAGGTTGCATACTTTATTTAATTCACCTTGTACACTTATGTGCCCAAATTTGATTGTTACATAATCAAAAGAGGGGCAGACGAGACGACACAAGAATGTTTCCACCTGCCTCGTATGAAAGTAGCAGGTTTTCATCCAGAAATCGTATCACCCACTTCCGCACGGTGGTAGGACTTCTGCCGACTATCTTCGCTATGGACCTGAAGGACAGGCCTCCTGCCCACAAATGCATGTACCACCAACGTTCATTTCGACAAGTTTTAAAAGGTTTATGGGTTGGACTCATTCTGTGACTCGGGTAGATGTCAACATTCTGCAGATAATTAGTGATGTTATTTGTCATTGTATGCCTCCTTAAGTGAGACAGAAAAAGAGAATAGAAAAGTGTTGACTGCGGTTGTACACTTCACTGGTGTGATTGATTTAGTCAGATGTGTATTTCACAAACATTTTATGATGCACATCACAAGGGAGTTTCTTTACACGTAGTTTTTCCCTTTATCTTGATAAGAAATTTAAATAAACATCGTTGAGCATTCTAAAGATTATTGATAATTGATTTTGTTTATTCTTTGTTTTTTCTATCAGTGAGTTCAATGAGTGTTTGTACTAAAAAGTATGACACATACCTCAGCGTCTCTCAAGAGCAAAAGTGGACTGACGTCTCTGGGAAAGGTGCGCCACTAACATGATGTAGCAAGACAGCCTAGTTATACTATCGCCACCCAAACTGTCGCACCGTTTTTGCAACACCCC
>CM035177.1:6470374-6483509 GCA_020233015.1 Callinectes sapidus | reverse complement strand
TATATATATATATATATATATATATATATATATATATATATATGGATTTTTTTCTCTCTCTTTTATGTAGGAGCGTGAGCGGCAAAAGGCAACAAGAATGTAGAGAAAAAAACCCTTGAAATGCCGGTCATTGAACATTCAAAATAGGTAATGAAAAATTACAAAAAATAAATGTCTTAAATCTTCTCACTTCAGAGTTTATGCCATAAGAAGTTGGGTGGACATACGAGTACAGAACCAGACAGAGAGTTCCACTTTTCACACACATTGATAAATTAATGAGGATACAGGTTAACTCTTGCATTAGAAAGTTGGAGAGAATAGGGATGAGAGAAAGAATTCTTGTGCAGCGAAGAAGTGGGAGAAGGGGAGGCGAGCAGATAGAGCAGATAGGTCAGAAGTGTAGTCAAAATGAATATAGCGGCAATTGACATCCAAAATACAACATTCCGTCAATGAGAATGAGGTTGAAGACCGTCAGTCAGAGTTGAGATGAAAACTATAAGTTTTACCTTCAAATGGTCTGAAGAGTGACAGATATTCAGGCAAAATACTTGGCTTCAGAGAAAGGATAGACATGTCTTCACTGATGTAAACTCTACAAAAGTCCAACACGGCAGTCCTCTGGGGCGTTAAGGTGAGGTCCATGGAAAAGTCTGCCTTCTCGTGCTGCAGAGTACCTACAGTGCCCGTCCAGTTGCCAGTGGGGGTTCGCAGTCCCCACAAACCGTCCTCTGGCTCGCGGACGACATAGCTGAAGGAGTGGGCCTTGATACAAGCGTCGTAATGATGATGCAGTGCCGAGTACAAGTGCTATGTGATGTTCACAACCACAATTTCACGAGATATTTTCTCGACTTTCCTTCATGTCTCATTTAGGAAATAAAAAAAGTAAATAGATCAATGAAAAATAAACTAACAAAACCAATATTACAGACCATGAACTCCTTAATTTGTATATGGTTTGCAATGATTCACAATAAATGGAAAACATTTTTTTTTTTTTTCGGCGGCATGCACCTCTTTTGTTGGTTCATTGTGTCTGTAGGCTTCATTGTTTCGTCTTTGTGACCCAATAAGAGCTGCAACATTCACTCCAAGCAATACAACGATCAAAAAGGAAAACTGGGGTGAAGTTACAGAGAGACGGATAGAAGCCAATAAGTAGGTATGTTGATAGCACTAGTTCTAATCTAGACTAGTTCTGGCCTGGCCTTTTCTGGCCTGGAGAGGTTCAGGGAATCCTGTGAGCTCTTATTAAAGTTAGTGTGAACGTGGTGAACGTTTCCCTTTGTGCTCTTTCCTATTTCTCTCCTAAGCCTAAATTTCTCCAGCTTGAACCCATTATTTCTAGTTATATCCTGATCATTGACCCAAAGAACCTTGCTAATGCCCCCCTTTGTTATAACCCCTATACCTCTTAAATACTTCCATCAGGTTCCCCCTAACCTATGTCCCTCTAAGGAATGCAGATTCAGTGCCTTTAATCTCGCTTCACATGGAATATTTCTCAACCCTTATATCCTTTTACATATTCTCCCTTGCACTGATTCTAGTAGATCTATATCATTCCTATATTGTGGGGACCAAAACTGTACCGCATAATCTAAATGTGGTCCAACCAGCGCCAAATATAGCTTTAATATAACTTCTGGATTTCTGCGTAATAAAAGCTTCCTGTTTCTTTCAAACTGTTGTAGAATAACTTAAGCAAAATAAGTATGATCTGAATTGGCTCACCTGAAGTTGAGGTGCCTTGCCAGGGCTTCCATCATACGTGTGTTGAGGGAGTCCGTAAAGCGCACCACCGTGCCTGGAGCATCACTCTCGCGCACGTAGTTGACGAAAGGGAAGTACGCCATTGTCACCACCCGGAACCGATGGCCATTGAAGTTCTCACTATATTCTTGTGTGTGTGTGTGTGTGTGTGTGTGTGTGTGTGTGTGTGTGTGTGTGTGTGTGTGTGTGTGTGTGTGTGTATACATACAGTGGCCAGATGAGGCGAGTTGTTCATGGCATATAAACATGTCAATATATTCCACCTTACTGAAATGCTACACCTTCTGCGTAGAATTTCTAACAGTTATCTGTCTTCGTCTTTGCGTGAAACTACAATCTGCTTAGTCTAATTCCTACCCCGTTCCCATGCGGTAGTGTCACGCAGTCTATTCTTTTTATTTGTCATTAATTACAACCACGTTATCATTGTGTAATGTAGATCTGTTAATCACCTGTAAATAACACAGATGAACTAACAACAAAGACAATTCAATTTAATGAGAGGGATACACATCACCCATAGTTCAGAAAAGAAACAATTTTAAATTTCCACGGACCCTCTAACGCCATGAGCCGCGTGAAATTATTTCCTCAACACCGTTTAATTTACTGCGTAACTTTCAAAACATATATAAAGTGGGTGAAAAAAATTGGGGAATGGTAACATTGACATTGAAATAACGTAAAGTTTTACTAGCTTCCCAGCTCTGCACTGATGGGCCGTAGGCTAGTATTTATTCTTTCTTGAAAAAAAAATTGGATTCTACTTATAGTAATATATATATATATATATATATATATATATATATATATATATATATATATATATATATATATATATATATATATATATTAATTATTATTATTATCATTATTATTATTAAAGCTCCCAGTTCTTAACAGAGGTACCAAATCAACATTTTTTCATAATTGTGCTCCAAAACATTATTGTGGAAGCGACACCCAACACAATTCTCAGCTTTATAGCGTACCGCTGTTATTATCTACCACACTTCTAACAAAGTGTTCAATGTGTTCTCACCGCCCACCTCACAAAATAAAGCTAGCCACCAAATCCCTCCACCTTGGTCTTGCCTAAAGGATTCAGTCTAGACTCAAGAAGTTTTGCCTCTTTCTGCATGACTTCAACAGTCTTCGAGAAGTAATTCACAGAACCAAGAATAGTGACCATGATGTCAATTGATGTTCCTCAACAGTTCTACCATACTTCTACCTCTACATCAATAATATTCACCAGGATCTTTCACGACGGATAAAGTCAATTTGGATGTCTATAAACAATTATTTCTAGTTTAATATAAGAGAAATATATCATTTATATCAGAGAGAGAGAGAGAGAGAGAGAGAGAGAGAGAGAGAGAGAGAGAGAGAGAGAGAGAGAGAGAGAGAGAGAGAGAGAGAGAGAATCAACAGTGCATACCTACTGAGAAATGATCTATATTCCTTGAGATACCGGTGTCTAAGCTCCATCGGTACAGTCGATGCACTCCAGCGTCTCCTGCTTTGCAGTACAGGCAGCGCCGGAAGATTTGCACGGCACTAACCCTGTCTGTTGGAATGGTGATGATGATAGGAATAAGGATAGGAAGAAAATGATGATGATGATGATGATGATGATGATGATGATGATGATGATAATAATAATAATAATAATAATAATAATAATAATAATAATAAAAACAGTGAGAGAGATTCTTGCATTCATTACCTTACCTGAAGACGTGATTGGCGTGATATAGAGAGCGAGACGTGTGTTGCGGAAGGCAGGATCCATAAGCAGCAATTCCACGCCCTGCTCGTATCCCATCACCACCACTGTCGTCATCGGCTGCAGCCAAAGTGTCAGCTGCGAGAGAAACCTGCGGGTTTCAAAAAGAATTTGAGAAAAATTATTCGTCACCACATGGTATATTGCAAATTGTAGCGCATGTTAGATTTATCAAGTGAATAATTAAAACTGTATGAAGACAGTATGTACGGAAAATATATATAACAACGAGGAAGATGGCACTTCGATAGAACACCTGACCTCACCCAGTGACAGTGGTAGTTTTGTTTGATGAGTGGAGCAGCAGTAGTACCCGGCATGAGGGTTTAGACTTGCTCCAAGCGTCTGCCAACCTTAGCCTACTTCCTTCTCCGTTTTCCGATTGGATTGAATGTGATGTGGCATGAGAGTCTATCTCCAAGAGTACTATTGAACCCAGACTTTGTTCCGTTATTCTGGAAATAATTTTTTTCATTTTTTTTTTTCATTTTTTTTTTTCACCCAGTCAAAAGCGAAACGGCATAGAATGAAGCCTGCTAGTTACACCCGCTGTGTACTCTTACTATTACACAGGCACCTGAGAGCACCACTACGGTATCTACAAGTCATCACACACACACAAACATACACACGTACACACACACACACACACACACGTACACACACACACACACACACACACACACACACACACACACACACACACACACACCTGACTCACCTGTGCACTAAATCCAAACTCAAAGAGAGATCAGGTGCTGCCAGGATCATGTGGCAGCCTCTGAAGTAAGTTTCAACCACTTGGCCGGCTGCGGCCATCACGTTTTCAAGGGAAGCAGACATTTGGTGCCGATTTTTTCCCCAAATTATGTTTGCTGCTGTCTCATTCCCCACTCGGAATACTGCAGCTATCACTGCCATCCACACAGTGTTAGCTACCATCTTATTCCAATGGCTTGGTGAAAAAAAAAAAAAAAAAAAAGGTACAACTTTCAAAATGCAGTACAAAATTTTAAGAGTGAAGTTAAAAGTAGTGAAAAATGTGTTCAGTGAAATGAGAATACTAATGACTAAATGACAATATTGTGAAATTCAGTAGCATTAAATGAAATAATAGATATGGCTTTTAGATCAACTGAATGTAAACTTTATCCCTGCAAAACCTTAGTTGTTAATGATATGACAGCTGAGAGCGAGAGAGAGAGAGAGAGAGAGAGAGAGAGAGAGAGAGAGAGAGAGAGAGAGAGAGAGAGAGAGAGAATTTTAAGTTGCAATTAGTTCCCATATTGAAGCACCACTCATAATCATTGACTTCTGTCCTTTTGAAATGAGAGACAATTACAATGACATGCTCATTACGCTTAACCACTGACACGTTGTTGTCATTAGACGTGAGTTATTTTCAAACTGTCCTTTATATAATACAAACAAAAATCATCTAATGTTAAATACGTTACGGAATCCCAGCTAGGGACCAGAATTCCAAAGAATAAAAATACCACTTGGTAATGTGCACTTTATTGGCTTTTTTACATTTTTTTTTTTTTTTTTTTTTTAATTACGTATCGCGTGTGATTACTATGAGAATTTGCCTCATAGCATTTAGGAGTTTAGTTGTCATAGTTAAAGGCTAATATATTGTGGTTATTAATGTAAGTAAACATTGTTGTCAGATCAAAACCATATATTTGCTACAGTCGACCTACAAGACTCCAGCAGTTACTAGGAATCAAGTGTTGCATCTTCGTGTGCTATAATGCTGATTAATTTCAAAATAAAAATTTATAGAAACATAAATTTCGTCATAAATTATATTGTTGAATTCATAACTTGCCAAAGAAAAAAAAGTAGTGTTCACATTAAGTGCACCACAGTCAGAGGAGCATCACATGAGGCGCCATCACAATGTTTCCTGTGCCTTCATAAAAAGGGACGAGGCTCTCGCTCAGCAGCCGCCTCACCCACTTCCGGACGGTGGTGGGACTCCGCCCACTCCTCTTGGCTATGGACCTGAAGGACAGTCCTCCACCCCACAGGTAAATGTACCACAAACGTTCATTATGGCAAGTCTTAAAACATCTGTCTCCTGTCATCCTTAGCACTACTGTGGTGTCACTGCCCTCAATTATTGTCGCAGCTGCAACTGAATATATATATATATATATATATATATATATATATATATATATATATATATATATATATATATATATATCTATATATACCACACACACAACACACACACACACACACACACACACACACACACCTCATAATCAGCTAGGTAGTCAGCAAGGGATAGAGGCAACACAGCAGCTCCTGACATGTGCAGTCAGAACCAAATGATTAAACGGAGAGAGCAAGCTGCTTTTCAG
The DNA here is from genome assembly GCA_020233015.1 of Callinectes sapidus. Taxonomy (NCBI): domain Eukaryota; kingdom Metazoa; phylum Arthropoda; class Malacostraca; order Decapoda; family Portunidae; genus Callinectes; species Callinectes sapidus. The sequence continues at coordinate 6,477,566 of CM035177.1, read as the reverse complement.
TTTCAGCAATGTCACCCAAACTGTCGTACTTGTGCCTTTATTTGTGCGTTGCAGGTATGGTATACATATTTAATACTTTGAATTAGGAATAAGTGGCACCTCGTGTGTGTGTGTGTGTGTGTGTGTGTGTGTGTGTGTGTGTGTGTGTGTGTGTGTGTGTGTGTGTGTGTGTGTGTTTAAGTTCTGTTGCACAAATATAAGGTGGAAATACTACATTGGGATAGTATTTACGTGAGTGAATTAATCTGTAAATTGTAAACATCGAATGTTATCACAGTTTACTACTTTCTTTAGATGTTTATTGCAATAATGGTAATGTATCAATCAATATGCGGAACACCAAATGAATCAGGATGCAAATTTTACATGCCAGCCTTCATATACATATCAGTTAGGCTCATCTTTGACAGCAACAACAGCAACATGTCAATATATTTCATGGCACATGTATAGCAAACGAAGATAGTCCTGTACTCCTGGCAGACCATCTTTACCTTCTTGATTATACTCAGTGTACTTTTTTTATATTAATATATTACAGTCATTGATTCACTGCGTTTCCCAACACCACCAGTACTGCTCTGGAGACAAAATACTAGTACATAAAATGGTGGCAGTGGTGGGATGAACTCTCGTGCCTCTGTTCTCCCACGGTGAAGGTTCAGCCCATTCTGTTCGCCTCCTACCTTGCCAGTGAGATGTTCCATTGCTTTATGCTGCCTATGGAGCTTTGTGGCTTTAAAAGTTTTCTCAAGTTTCTGTTTTGCCTGCCTGTACAACATTGTTATTCCTACATTGGAGAGCCCTCTACTTTGGAGATTTAAGTTATTCCAGGCTTTTCAAGATGTTTCTGCTTTGTCTGCCTATATAACTTCTTTGTTCTTGTTTTAATCGTCTATATCAGCACCTACTGACTTTCTGCCTGCCTGTCAGCCTTCCTATATTACTCAAGCTATGCTCGTTCTAAGAATAAATCAGTAATAGGAAGGATAGGGTTTTTGACCAAAAAACTACCATTTTTGAACAAAAAATACATTTATTTGACTAACAAAGTGAACACGTTCTAAAAATATGTAATTCTAAACCTATATGTAACATTAAAGTGTAAACAAAATGTAACTAAAGCACCCATTAACCCTACAGTCTGGGATTTTCCTGCATTTCTGCTTTTTCTGACCAGGGAGTCATGTGTTAGGTGCGAGTAAACATCACCGAATGAGCAATAATCTCCGGATTGCCTCACGGCAAAAGGCCCAACATATCGCACAGCGCCATTCTGTCAGATGGAACGAATAGCTTTTGATTTCACCCTATTTAACAGAGCTGTGTGAGTGGAATCCCCCCATACATGCGAAGAGTACTCCATACTACGAATAACAGAAAGTTTTCACTAAAACATTTGGCAACCGTAATGCCACATACTAGTAATATCATACAGCTGCTACATGCCAAGCCCCTCAGCAAACGATGGAAAACGCCTTCCTGCCACCTGCTCTAGGATGAAGGTGCAGGCTGCCGCAGCGAGGCCCAGGATCAGGGTGTAAAACGTTGCTTGCAGGTGTTGCAGCCCCAGGACCACTTCACCACCATCAGTCTGGTAATAATTTACGGGCAAAATATGTTATGGATGAAATATGCACGTATATACAAAATTTACACTTTCATCTTCATTCTGAAACTTTGAACGTCATTTTCTTTGGTCGGTATCTTAACTTCAAATTATCGTTGCATGCAGTAAAGATTTATCCAACACTTTTTTCCTGTTTGTTAGGTTTCTGTAATGAAATATGATGGGGATCAGCATAGCGGCACACATCCACTCCGCTCAAAGCCGAGTAGTGACTGACGCCACATGACAAGTGTGGTAGGTTTTCTACTTGGTGTTGGTTCAGCATCAACTATGCCTGACGAGGCTGTGATGATACACAATGTGTACACAGCTTCAAGAACAAAAGTGATGGTATCCTTACTAAGAACCATTGAGTAGCATTATGTGTATACTGCTTTACCATTGCATAAGTTGATGTCGTAAGAGAAATATCTTTCTTCTCCTGGCGTTTTTCCCGGATGTGTTTATTGATGACATCATCCATCCAGTGCGTTATCAGTCCGCTATCAAGATACCGTTGCAGCACACTGTCAAAACGATTTATGAATGATGTCCCACGCCTGAAAGTAATCAGACATAAGGAAGCCAGCTTTGGTTATCTGAGAAATACGTGTGCATTATCCTGTCGCTGGCTCTTGTGTGATCTCACTTACGATCTGGTCTCTTATAACTATTGCCAACATGAAACCAAAATAGAGATGTTACCTTAAATCTTATGTGGCACATTAATGTATGAATAAAAAAATCTCACTGAACAGACGATAACATTTTATCACACTAATGATGAACAAATTTGATTGTCTATAACAGCAGCACCAGTGAGGAGCACGCACCTGAACGCCCAAGTGTTCCCAGCAAACAAAGGGTACCTGGCTGTTGCAATATGAAAAGGATTATCCCCTGTCTCCCTTGAGTGATACGTTTCCATTAGTATTCTTGTTACGTAGTAGTTGCGTATGTAGGAGAAGCCGCCATCCAATACCATCCTGATGCCGATGTCTGTCTCCAGTGTCTGGAGAATTGAACAGTTCTTTGATTGATAGTGTTTGAATATTCAATACACATACCCAGCGAAATTATGTAAGAATTTCAGAATATCTCTCATTTCAGTATTATGTATCATGATGTTTAACTAAACTTCACTCATGCTCGCCTGCATGTGTTCTTTGATAGTGTGGTAGTCCTGGTTAGTGCTGATAGTGAGGAGGCTGTTGAAGGCGCCGTCGAAGGTTCGTGTACCCCACTTCCACCCCTTGCTCCTCTGTAGCCCCACCAGCTCCTCAAGACTGTTGATGGCTTCTGACTTGCCTTGCACAATTAAGTGAGAGATGAGGGAGCAGGTATAGGACGCTCTCAGGATCAGACAGGCAATGAGCCACACGCCCACCATAAGCTGTGAAGCGATGATGATGGTGATGGTGTTGATAATGATGATGATGATGTTATGTATGTGGCGGATGATTTGTGGGTGGCATGGTGAGCGATTTGCACACATCTGTAGACTGATTTCTTTCGTCACCCACCTGGCCAGCACTGAAGGCAGGCGGATGGTAGGGTTGATCCTCTAGCAGCAGCCCCCACCCGTAAAAGAGTGAGGAGGAGAAATTGAGGTGGTGCCTCTCTGACGGATTTCGTTTGATACTCATGAACAGCCATAGCGCAGCGCCCCACACCATGGTGCCCGCCACGACGGCCATCCACACTGTACCTGGAGAAAAGGAAGAGAGAGAGAGAGAGAGAGAGAGAGAGAGAGAGAGAGAGAGAGAGAGAGAGAGAGAGAGAATGTTTGGATTTCGTTTTTTTTTTCTTTTTTATGTAGGAGTGTCACCGCCAAAAGGCAAGGAAACTGCAATGGAAAGATCCAATGAGATCCCGTCGAAAGTGACAATAAAAGATTACAGGATACATAGCTTGAAACCTCTTTTGAAAGATTTCAAGTAATATGAGGTTAGATATACAGAGTCAGGCAAGGGATTCCAGAGTTTACCAGAGAAATGTATGAATCATTTAGAGTACTGATTAATTCTTACATTAGAGAGATGAATAAAATGTGGGTGAGAGAAAAAATAAAGTCTTATGCAGCGATGGGGCGGGAGGAAGGGAGGCAGGCCATTAGCAAAACCTGAAGAGCAGTAAGCATGAAAATGGCGGTAAAAGATAGCAAGAAATGCAATCCTGCAACCTGGTGCTAGAGTTTCAAGGAGAAACAGCAACTAGAAAGTGATGAATTTAATTGAAGAGTGAAAACTTTCCGTAGCGCGGTGATAATGTAAAGTGGGCTATGATGCACTTGCCTCATCGCCGTCAGTCATGTTCTACCATAAGCTATGACAATGGTGAAAGAGGAAAAACAATCAGTAAACGAATGGAGTTCATAAAACGAAAAACTTATAAATTTTACCTTCAAATGGTCTGAAGATTGACAGATATTCTGGCAGAGGGCTTGGCTTCAGAGACAGGATAGCCATCTCCTCACCGATGTAAACTCTACAAAAGTCCAACACGGCAGTCCTCTGGGGCGTTAAGGTGAGGTCCATGGAAAAGTCTGCCTTCTCGTGCTGCAGAGTCCCTACAGTGCCCGTCCAATTCCCGGTGGGGTTTCGCAGTCCCCACAAACCGTCCTCTGGCTCGCGGACGACATAGCTGAAGGAGAGGGCCTTGATACATGCGTCGTAATGATGGTGATGCAGCGCCGAGTACTAGCGCTATGATGATGGTGATGTTCACAATAACAATTTCACGGGATATTTCCTCGAATTTCCTCCATCTCTCATGTAGGAAAAAAAAAAAAAAAAGGTAAATAGATCAATAACAAAATAAACTAATAAAACCAATATTACGGACCATGAACACCTTAATATGGATATGATTCGCAATGATTCACAATAAATGGAAAAAAAATCTTAGAAAATAATATATATATATATATATATATATATATATATATATATATATATATATATATATATATATATATATATATATATATATATATTGTGGCATTTACCACCTTTGCTGGTTCATTATGTCTATAGGCTTCACTGTTTCGTCTTTGTGACCCAAACACCTGCAACATTCACTCCAAAGCAATGCAACGATCAGAAAGGAAAACTGAGGTGAATTTATAAAGAAACGGACAGAAGCCAATGCCTAGTTAGGTAGATAGCCTGGAATGAAGGATTGTTAGACAAAATTCGTCTCACAATACCGCACTATTGATTAATTCATTCCATTCTTCCATTATACGAAACATCTATGCTTTTCTGAATAAAAACATATTTCCATTGTACAGTCTTTTTGTAGGCTTCTTTTTTATTTGTTTATTTTTTATTCTACTTTTTATTTTCTTATGTGCCTACATGCAAGTCTCTCTAAAAAATAGGCTTTAAAGGCATTTTTTCCCTTTTTTGACAACTCATCCCCTTTTTTTCTATGTGATAAATTAGAAACCCCAGGGACTGGGGGAAGGTCCTTTAACACCTATTACCCGATTATCCTTCTTGTTGTTGTTGTTGTTGTTGTTGTTGTTGTTGTTGTTGTTATTATTATTATTATTATTATTATTATTGGGGTTGTGATTATTGTTCTTATCAAAACCACTGAGTCTTCAGCAGACACGATTTAATAAAAGCTTCCTGTTTCTTTCAAACTGTTGTAAAATAGCTTAAGCAAAATAAGTATGATCTGGTTTGGCTCACCTGAAGTTGAGGCGCCTTGCGAGGGCTTCCATCATGCGTGTGTTGAGGGAGTCCGTGAGGCGCACCACCGTGCCTGGAGCATCACTCTCGCGCACGTAGTTGATGTACGGGAAGTACGTCATTGTCACCACCCGGAACCGATGGCCATTGAAATTCTCACCATAGTCTTGTGTTTGTGTATGTGGGTGTGTATTTTGTCAATGCACTACCACTATTACTACTACGATAAATGTGGTGTGTGTGTGTGTGTGTGTGTGTGTGTGTGTGTGTGTGTGTGTGTGTGTGTATATATATATATATATATATATATATATATATATATATATATAGATAGATAGATAGATAGATAGATAGATAGATAGATAGATAGATAGATAGATAGATACATAGATAGATAAAGTGGAGAATATTCTAATGACATGCATTTTGAGATCCTGCTTAGTCGTGGGATGAAATTCGAGGCGACAGATAAAAACGGCCGTGCCAAGGTAGTGTTTATGTCGTTGTAGTTTTTTTCAACTTCTTTTTTTTTTTTCTGTCTAGATCATGTAAAATGTATCGTCTGTCACTGTCTTAGCGTGAAACTTTCAATCCGCTGCTAGCCTCATTCCTTCTCCCTCCTGCCCGGCAAGCAAGGTGTCAAGTATATGCTGATATCGCCTTGCTTCAGTTTTACGGAGCTATCATTTGATTAAAACAAAATCATTGCTTCGCCACCCCGTGATCCTGCTTACTCTTATTATCACGATCGCTGAGAGGCCCTTACCCGTGCATTACATCCACTCGCTCACTAAGCTACAGAGGGTTCGAATCTTTGCCCTACAGCATACGTAGCAAGAGATCAGCAGGAGCACACTGTCATACTCAATTAGTCTAGTATAATACCATTGCCTGTTAATAAAGCGAATAACTTGAAAGATTTCAGAGCTACGGTTCACATTCTGAAACAATTTTGCGCCTTTCCTCCATTACATCCAAAAGGATTTCAGTCGAAGCTGCACATGTTTATAAAGGTATTTAAATTTTTATACTAACTGATTAGTGACACTTCTTCATTATCAACAGAAAAAACACTCTTGAGAATACAGCTCATCATATCTATTGCCTTGGAAAATAATCGTGATGATAGGATTTCAGAGACTTCACTGTTACCACCGCCTGCGTCAACACGATGAAGCGAGCCACCATGGACCTGCACCTTGGTCTTGCTAAAAGTATACAGAGTCTAGACTCTAGAAGTTTTGACTCGTTGTGCAGCACCTCAAGACTGTTCAAGAAGTAATCCACAGAAGAAAGAATAGTGATAATGATGATGGCAGCTAATGTTACTTAACAGTTCTGCCTTACTTCACATCTAACGAATAACAGATTGTCTCAAACTCTGCATCAATTACTCACCGTGGTCCTTCACTATGGATAAAGTCAGTTTGGAGATGTTATAGCTGATTTTATATAAGAGAATAATTATACTATTTCGGAGAGAGAGAGAGAGAGAGAGAGAGAGAGAGAGAGAGAGAGAGAGAGAGAGAGAGAGAGAGAGGAAAAAAAGATCAACAGTGCATACGTACTTGCTGAGAAGTGGTCCACGTTCCTGGGGACACCCCTGTCTAGCCTCCATCGATAGAGTCGATGCACTCCAGCGTTTCCTGCTTTGCAGTACAGGCAGCGCCGGAAGATTTGTACAGCACCACCCCTGCCTGTCGAAATGCCGATGATAAGGCCCTATTAACACGGGCGACTTCTGTCGCGCGACAGAAGTCGCTCGTGTGAACAGGGCCTAACAATAGCAATAAAAATGATGATGATGATGATGGTGATGATGATGATGATGATGATAATAATAATGATAATAATAATAATAATAATAATAATAATAATAATATTA
>CM035177.1:6450374-6465374 GCA_020233015.1 Callinectes sapidus | reverse complement strand
TACACATCAAGCTTGCGTAAACACTGCTACCTCCGCTACCAGCCACCACCCCTCACCAACAGTAGGCTGCCGGGTGTTACCTCGTAAGATGTGTTTCGTGACTTGTGTGACTGTTTTCTACTTCAAACGTTTGTTTATTGAAGTAAAACGAGTGTGCCCTCCAAGCATAAGTCCTATATTGGCAGATACACCAATAATGTGCTTAACGACACATGGGAAACAATGAATGGTGGGCATAGGCTTGTCAACAACACAACAATGGCTAGCTTGTTTTGTAAACATTGCCTCGTATGTGAGCTAGTTAGAACGCGAAGCTGGAATGGCAAGCCTTATCCTGCTTTCCGTTGTTCATTCGAATCTGCCTTCTATCAGTCATCGAAAAGTACCTCTTCTAACTGGTAAGTATTAATGGCTTGTTCATTTTAATTCCACGCACGAGTCTCGACAGCTTTTCATGTACTTATACGTCTTCTAGAACTGATTCTGAGTAATTTGAGGCCCAAATTACTTAAATACGATATTAATAACTTGAACAATTTTTTCATAGGAACAAGATCATTCGCTGACATCTTTTTAATCGCAAAACCGTACTTTCAGAGTTGATAGAGGGATTAAAAACCGGTCGAAAACTACGAGAAAAAAAAGTATATCGTTCGGAATAGACTGGTGGAAAAGAAAGAAAGAAAGGAAAAAAAACTTTATCCGTATTGTGCAACGGTCAGTTTCCAACATAGAAATCGTATCGTACCATTTGAAGTAAAAACTCAATGTAAACGAACTCTGTTGTCCTGAAAAAAAAGGGGGGGGGGGGGGGGGGGGGGCGTCTACTCTGCTGTTCTCTGGTGTCGTGTTTATAGCTGTCTCCTTGCCTAACTTGTGAACCCTTCATGTTCTATATCACCCCTTTATTTGGCTTTAATTTATTTATTATTATTTTTTCCATCTAAGTTCTCAGCTGTGTTCCTGACAGCAGGCTGTGTTGTAGCTGTCCTCAGTGGTCATTTGTGTTTATCCTCCATTCACTCAACACTTAGCAACATTGCTTCAGACGAGCCTGTCATGTATGAAATAATAAACTTGCTTCTTCTTACCTGCATGTATTCTTTAACGACATTGAAGGCCGGGTTACCACTGGTGCTCAGTAAGCTGTTAAAGGCCCCATTGAAGGACTTTGTGCCCCATTTCCAGCCTTCCTTGTAGCGGCGGTCAACCATCTCCTCCAGGCTGTTTATAGTGGGAGACTTCCCCTGCACAACCAAATGCGACGTGAGGGAACCAGTGTAGGCTGTTCTCAGTATCAGGCAGACAACCAACAGTGTTCCCACTAACACCTAGAAAAAATGATTTTCTCTCTCTCTCTCTCTCTCTCTCTCTCTCTCTCTCTCTCTCTCTCTCTCTCTCTCTCTCTCTCTCTCTCTCTCTGTGAAATCAATGGTAAAATCATAGCGGCAAAGGGATTAATCACACAAAAAAAGTAATCCAAAACTTCGGAAGGCATTCAGTAGTAGAGATCCAAGCCACGTGCAAGTTCACGTGTAAATAATGGTCAATAAGGGATCACTTTATTTCAGTTCAAGGTTTGCAACGAGTATTTATATTAATGAAAGAAAATGAATAAATAGGTAAAAGAATGTTTGCAAGATTCTCGGTCTTGAGTAAATTATGTTAAAGAAAATCATAAATATAAGGATAAATATGATTTATATATATACATGTATGTGAAAAAAGTCGGCGTATCTATCAATCATTCCTTGTTTATCTACCTATCCACTATTTATCCGTATGTCTATTTATCTATCTATCTATTTGTGTCTGCACACTAAAATTGATCCACAGAATTGATTCACAGAAACACACAGAAGTTTATCTAATGACTGGATAAATCTTAAACCCGAGAGTAGAGGAGACTAACAACGTATAGAGCAAAAAAATCGTCAGACCCTATGATGAATTTGTGCGCTTTTATATTCCATATCACAATAGTATACCTTGCCTGCGAGTTCCTTCGGTGGCCGGAGAGGTTGCTCTTCCAGAAGCAGCCCCCAGCCATAAAATAGAGCAGAATTAAAGCTGAGGCGCCGCCCCCCATACACATACACGCTGATATTTAACAGGAGCCAAAGCGTCATCGCCCATACAAATATTTCCACCACCACCATCATCCACACCAGACCTAAAGATCACAAATATAAGCCCAAAAGTTAGCCATTATTCTTAATCATTCATTCCTTTTTCTAGTTAACACTGGAACTCCCTGCCTACTTTTGGTTTCCTCCTCCATATGACAAATGACACTGAAATTTCAATATATACATAAATCTTTCATCGCTCTTTCTCTCCAGTAGCTCTTGGAAACATAAAACAACGTGTTCTCACCTCCAAACGGATTAATTAGAGATAAATATTCTGGTAGGAGCCTTGGTTTTGTAGACAGGATGACAGTGTCTTCATCAATATACACTCTGCTGAATTCCACGACTGCTGCTCTTTGTGGCGTGAGTGTGAGGTCCATGGAGAAGTCTGCTTTTTCGTGTTGTAGTGTCCCAACGATCCCTGTCCAATTGCCTCCGCTGATTTCAAGTCCCCACTGTTCGTCCTCGGGCTCCCGCACATCATACCTATCACAATGGCTCATCATTAGCCTCTCTTATTGTGCTCCGAATCAAAGGCTTTCCTATTACTTTGTCGACTCCTCTTCTCTACCAAGCCATCCCACTTTCTTATCCCTTTACTACATAGAACACCACTCCTTCCCTTCTGTCTGCATTCTAAACTAAGTCACAAACTCTTATCCGCGCGCAGTAGTTGAGTAACACTGCATTTTAAGGCAACAACACTTACATTTTCACTGTTTTTATATTACAGTATTTATAACGCTAATAAGAAAAAGAAATACACATTACCGGACACAATATTAGGCAGGTCGGCGTCAGAACACACCTGCCAATCTTATCTGTAAAATTCTCCCTTACCTCGCTTAGGATAGTATAAAAGAGAACCGTTCACATCTTTTTCTGAACTTTACGTGCGACAGGGACACATCAACCGGGAGTACTTTTTAACATAAGTTACTATTACGCACGGCCAAACTCACGTGAAGTTGAGGCTGCTGGCAAGTACATTGATCATCCTGGTGTTGAGGGAATCAGTTAGGTAGGCTACGTTGCCAGGCACGTCACGAGACCGCTCATAGCTGATATACGGGAAGTAGTTCATAGCCACGATGCGAAACCGGTGCCCGTGGAAGTTTTTGGGGTAATCTGGCAGTTGAGGAATAGATGGATAGATAGATAGATAGATAGATAGACAGATAGAGAAAAAAATAATTAAATTGTATAGCTTATTGTTGTGGCTGTTGCTATTGTTATTGTTTTGTTTTGTTTTGTTTCTTTTTCGTGTTGGGGTTGTTACTGTTATCTGTGTGTGTGTGTGTGTAATTCACGGTCGCGGTCGCCTGCTGGTCACCCAGCCAGCCTTTACCCTACGTAGCGAGCTCAGAGCTCATAGAACGATCTTCGGATAGGGCTGAAACCACATCACACGCCACACACCGGGACGGCGAGGCCACAACCCCTCGAGTTACATCCCGTACCTACTTGCTGCTAGGTGAACAGGAGCTAGATACACATTAAGAGGCTTGCCCCTTTGCCTCGCTGCGCCCGGGATTCGAACCCGGGCCCTCTCGGTTGTGAGCCGAGCGTGCTACCACTACACTACGCGGTGTGCGTGTGTGTGTGTGTGTGTGTGTTTTGTCATACAATATTTTGATAGAAAAATGTACATTGAAGTAGTTTTGAGGAAAAATGTGGAGGCAAACATTAATCTGAGGGTGCAATTGGCAGTACCTCTCAGTGAAGTGAATCCCTGTGGCGCTCCTGCCTCCAGGTGCCAGCGGCGAGTCAGCTGTGCCGTGCTCGACCGCTCGTCACAAAAGAGACAGCGATAGTAAACGTCAACATGAGGAATGCCTAACAAGATTGGTATGAATGTTATTACTTACTTATTTATGTGTTTATTTATTTGTTTATTTATGATTTTGTCTATTTATTATATATTATCTCTCTCTCTCTCTCTCTCTCTCTCTCTCTCTCTCTCTCTCTCTCTCTCTCTCTCTCTCTCTCTCTCTCTCAGCACGAGCACGAATTATGTAACTAACGTGATATTCATCCATTAATTAAGGGCATCATACGAAATATTTAATCAAAGAATTTAATAATAATAGCAAATATAATAATTATATGAAGTTGTGGGTAGATATGTTTTATACAGGGACTGCCACGTGTTGTATTAGTTTTATTGCAGATTCCCTTGTTTTTTTTATTTTCAAATTACCCTGAAGAATAACAGATGAGTGTGGTAGAAGAAAACACAGGTGTAAAGAGTTGAGTTTATTGCCCGAGTGGGTAATAAACTACACTCTACATTTGTGTTTCCCTCTACTTACCCCCTACAACTTGTCTGAATGTCGTTACTAAAGAATAATGTAAATTGTTAACATAGCATTAAAGTACCGGCTTGACTAGTTAAGGAATCATAAACACACGATAGATACATAAATAAATAAAGAAAATACTCAAGTTTTGTACAGGTTGTGTGCAATTGACGAACTGATACCAGTGAACAAGATATGGGAAGGGTTTTGACATGCACTGTGATGGTGGTGGTGGTGAAGTGTAGCGGCAGTACCCAGAACAGTGGTGCGGTGCCTCGTGGCTTGGTGTCCCATGTACAGCACGTGGCGGGTGTTGCGCAGGACGTGGTGGCTAAGTAGGCGATCAGTGTCTTCCCTTCCACTCATCACAATCAAGCGCACCTCAGGTCGCTGCCATATTTTAGACGTTGAGAGAAACCTGGTTCAAATTGTGGTATTCATGACATCTGGCAGTTCTCCTATTCTTATTTACATCTCCTCTTCCTCTTCCCGTGGTTATAATCATAAGCCATAATTGAGGCTTGGTGTAATTTCTAAGTCTCCCTTGTTTTAAGCATTTTTTGGTGACCACCAGTATTCACACTTTGTGTCCATACCATCATTCTACAGTGATTCATTACCATTCCCTGTTTCTCAGACATGTCATTCGCTTTCTTTCAATGTATTCTAAATAAGTTCCCTCTGACAACAGGTTCAGCATGTGTCTTCTGCTATAACTCCCATTCAGACCCAGATTTATCTAGATCATGTATTCGGATTACTTAGATGAAGGTAAATCCAGATTAAGATGTAAATCCTGTAGATCTGTTATACTGTTACTATATGAAAGGGATCACGGTAAACAAGACGCCTTTAGTATCCCCCCCCCCTCTTCCTGTTCATTATCATCAGCAACATACTCCGTTATCAACACCTACCGTATGGTTAGATTGGTGTTCTCCCATGTGTAGTGAAGAAGCAGGGCGCGGCAGGTGAAGTGTCCACTGCTCCAGATGGCCGCGTGTTGTGTGAGGGAAGCTTCAGAGTTGAGCTCCAGTACAGTTGTCACCAAGGTGTTTACTCTTGACTCTCTGTTCAACACACGGTATTTACTCTATGTATCTCCGCGGTCCCTCATAGACTGATTATGAATGCTTACTATTAATTGACATGATATGAATGCTTTATCACTTAGTGTATTTCGAATTTACGTAGAATTTGATTTAACTAACGAATTTGCAAAGAATAGAGAGATCACGTTTAAAAGGTAAAAATGAAAATCAAGTGTAATGAAAGTAAAAAAAAAAAAAAAAACAATTTCTACACCACTTTATTAAAAATAATGTCTACCCATTTTAATCACGAGAGAGAGAGAGAGAGAGAGAGAGAGAGAGAGAGAGAGAGAGAGAGAGAGAGAATAGGAAATATAACCTTTTTTAAAACGCTATTTTCTACAAAGGATATAGAGAGAGAGAGAGAGAGAGAGAGAGAGAGAGAGAGAGAGAGAGAGAGACGTTAACTGAAATAAAGGTTTGATGCAGCAGACCTAATACTTAGAGCCAAGACAGAGGATCGAGGGGCGGCTATGATGAGGTGACACCCCTGCAGGTGACGAGCCACCACGTGCCTCGCCGCCAGCATCAGCTCGGCGTCCTCGTCCAGTGGGCTGCGGGGAAAAGGCACGGAATTTTCGCCCTCTTCCACTGATGTTATCGTTTTACATTTCACCGAGACGAACATCAAATAAAAGGCAGTGCACAGGGCAGCCCGTGTGTTCCGATCCGACCTGCTTTGCATAGCTGCGTCTTAGAGAGAGAGAGAGAGAGAGAGAGAGAGAGAGAGAGAGAGAGAGAGAGAGAGAGAGAGAGAGAGAGAGAGAGAGAGAGTTAATATACGATTATTTATTATTTGGTAAGTAAAGATTTATAGAAAGTATTATTTATAATTTTCAGCATTACTGTTGGTCTCTCACAAACTCTCTTTAGTAGAGAGGAGTCGTGTTATTTAAATAGAGAAAACAGGGGAAAGTAGAATATTAATAAAACAGTTAACTTATAGAGTTACAGGACGACTGCAACTGGACCGTAACACACACATGATTGACGCTTCGCCTGTAGAATAGGAAATTAAGCGAAATAAATGTCAAAATTGTTGAGTACATAGGAACCGCACCTCTCGGAAGAGAGATGCCAACAGCAACATTAACAGCTACTCACACAGATAAAATGGGCTCTGAACTCTTTATTCAACAAGCTCAACAACAGTCAAATGACATATTATGGATGCGTCAAGTAGGCATTAAACAGATGTTATTCAAATAGAATACAAAATAAGCAAAAGTGCAGTCGGTCAATGGTGCAAGTTTATTGAATCAAAAAGCAATATCCTCTGAGGAATTATGGAAAAATTTATGTACCATTTATGCTAAATATGGAATGATTTTAAATGGAGGGTTTATATCTTTTAGAATATTGAATCAAGACAACATACCGTAGGCTTTGTTTCTCACATAACGAGGTTTTGGTAGTAGCAATAAGTGTCCCACTGCACTTAAATTTGAGAGAGAGAGAGAGAGAGAGAGAGAGAGAGAGAGAGAGAGAGAGAGAGAGAGAGAGAGAGAGAGAGAGAGAGAGAGAGAGAGAGAATTCTACTCACCTGCTATTCACGTGTTGTAATTATATAAATCTTGTGGATTATTCACCTTAGTTATTGATTTTTTTTCTATTTTTGAATTCTTATATTTTTTTTAGAAGTACTGCACTGAAGGCATGACTACCTTCCCAGAAAACGTGTAAGTTGATAGAAGTTTGTCATCGGTCATGCGGCGCACCCACCGCCGCACAGTGGTCGGGCTTCTCCCTGCCCGTCTTGCGATGGACCTGAGCGATAATCCTCCAGCCCACAGGCACATGTACCACAGCCGCTCATTGAAACACGTCTTATAACCTCCGTTACAGTGCCTCATTTTTTTTTTTTATATACTTCTTATAATTATTGTTGTTATTATCATTGTTATTATTATATACTTTTTTTTCGAGGTCGCTCTCCTGTAGGAAATATTCTGACAATTACGGAGTCAAACTGGAATATTGTTATATGAATAATGTCACACAGGTTGTAAATGTATGTCAACGAATCATGCAAAATTCTTTTAGGCAACTTAACGATCAATTAATACAAAGTATGGCAAAGTAAAAAATATACGATCTCATTTAGCGGAAGCATTTAGATTCAAAATGACCGACGTAAGATATTCGAACTTGAATTGTATATATTTTGGAAAAGAAGCTATGTGAAACCTGAACAGTAATAATGTTTCCGATTTTGGGAGTCTCGCTATTAATTTCATTATTTTTTTTTATTTTTAGTTTTAACTAGCTTCCTGTATAAAAGAATATGATTTTTTTTTTAAACTCTTTATTGAACTTTTTATCACCACGCACCAGGCGCCTTTTAAAGAAACGTAGTTCAAGATTATTTAACTTTTCCAACTAGAGGAATCATTAGCTTTAGTTCTTGAGTCATCCTAGTTCATCCTTCATTGCATTAATTTTTTAACCTCTCTAAGTTTATTCTGCTCTAAAGAGACTTTAGAAGTACAGCTGGTATTCTATATATAAAAAAAAAAAACATATGAACATAAGAAAATAAAACCTTAAAAACCTTTAGACCTATGCTTAGCATTCCCCATATGAAACATATCTTATTTCCACTTTTCTTCATTATTCATATATATATATATATATATATATATATATATATATATATATATATATATATATATATATATATATATATATATATATATATATTCCTATTACTCCATTTAGGAACCAATTTCTTTCTTTAAACCAAATGTTGTTCTGTATGTTCTAACCACCCACCAAGTGATATATGGTAATGTACGTACTGGACTGTGGTAACAGAGTGTGATCTGAGCAGGAAGTGACCTTCCAGCCTACTGGCATTCAATTTTATGGCTCCTCCGCTGCCTAAAATGTCGTACATGTCTTGCTGAAGGTGTTCCTTAATTTTCAGGAATGTAATATACGGAACAAATACAATGTAACTAATTTACGTTCTAGAACACAACATAATTTGAGCAGAGAGAGAGAGAGAGAGAGAGAGAGAGAGAGAGAGAGAGAGAGAGAGAGAGAGAGAGAGAGAAAATCTATAATCACTTGTACCTCTTAAAGGCAAAATGACTTTGTATAGTCATTACAATATGGTCATAAGTAATGTGTTCAAGCTTCATAAGGTTCAGGTAGGAAGACACTGGCTGCTAGTTTAACGTCTGGGAAGCATTGAAGAAAAAGATAAAAGTATGAATAGATAAAAGAAGGATATAATTATACAGTATATGTATGTATACGAGATTTTCAAGTAGAAACTTACTCGTTGGTCTCCTAGTTTCTTGCGATTTCAATAACATTCTTACATGCAACGGAATATTATGGAGACTCGGTTAAAAAATGACGAATTAGGCGGCCAAGATGTTAAGAGTTAGATACTCTGTCTGATAGCATGTATCTACATTTTCCTACAAAGCGCTAACATTCCTTTTAATTTGAAGAATGTTAAGGAGTTGTCATCAATAAGGGCGTTACACTAAGAAATCGAAGAAATATAATTTCGGTGAATATACTGTGCTCCCAAAGTTACATACCCTCATGTATCTAGTTACCTTAATTAACTAAATAGTTTTAGTTTGGTCTTCTGCAGACGCATTTACATACGCAGTTTTGTATTCTCATGGCATATAAGCTAAAATGTTTCCATGAACCTTATTGGAGCTTTACAGTCACTTCGGAGGCCTTCGGATGCATTGATAACATAGAGAAGAGTTTTAAGTGACGCTGTGAGAGTTTATAAGCATGAGTAAAGAAATGGGAAGGCAATTTGTTCTTGTAATGTTTGGGACAAATGTTAAAGATCTTGGAGTGTTCTGCTTTGAATAGAGATCATTAGTCTGATGTTGGTGAACAAAATAAATTGAAGAATGATAAATAAATACAATAGACAAATAAATAAGAATAAATCGGCTATAGTGTAACCATACTAACTTCGTGCTAAAAGTGCTGGCCGTCCCTCTC
Organism: Callinectes sapidus; assembly: GCA_020233015.1. NCBI lineage: Eukaryota > Metazoa > Arthropoda > Malacostraca > Decapoda > Portunidae > Callinectes > Callinectes sapidus. Next base: position 6,455,870 of record CM035177.1, on the reverse strand, counting down.
CGCAATGGTGTCACCTCAAACCCGGTGTGTTCTGACCTGACTATGGTCAACAGGGCGCGGTCTGGGTGATTTACATGTCAAGGACAGCCACATCAAAACAGCTGGTTCGCATACAATTATCAAAAGTTTAATGAAAACCCGAGACAAGCATGCAATGAATAGAACATGAAAAGTCACGTCTTAACTCTAAAACTAAAAGAAAATACAGTGATCATTCATATAATACATGTAATTAAAATTTATTAGCCCACCGGTCCATTTAAGTGTGATCAATTGCTCCGAAGTTGTTATTCGGATCTCGCACCCCTCATATACTCTTCCCAAAAGAGTGGAGAATGTATTCTGCAACTCCCGTATCGTTTACGTTGCATCCGTCGGAGCTTTCTTTCAGACCCCTGTCTTATATGTAGGGATTTTGATTTAGCCTTTTTGTGTAGGAGGCTCACCAAAGAATAGAGTTGTAAGCTACCTTTACCTGATGCACGTTTATTTAATGGGCTATTTATGAACCTCAGCCACCAGATGGCTCTACAAGTTAAGCGATAACCGAGCCAAAAAATGACTTCATTCTTACCGTGATTTACCTACGGTTATAAAAGCAGTTACGTGTCAAAGTAACTTCATGCACGAGTTTGGTAACGAAAAAGCTTCGCAAGAAAAATATAGCATAAGAGAAAACATTTCCCTCCTTAATGTATTTTCCTGAGATGTGAAGCCAAATTTGACAAACTGGCACTCTCTCATCTCACCTTTTTGGCGTTTATAAACAATAAAAATGCAAGGTCAGCATTTCCAGGCCTCTCTAGATATTTGATTCACATTAGAGTATGGAAAATAAATACAGGTTTTAAGTGTCAACTTCTCTTTTGGCGGATATTTAATGTTAATAATATTGAATAGTTCAACAGCGGATATGCGAGCTCAGAGACCGTCAGTCACCTGAGATCAGATATGACTCATATTTGTTTTGATTTCATCCGAGGAGGACCTCATCACGGCGCTGTCTGCTGTCATTCTCACAGATCATGCTTCAGTATCCCCGATTCTACACACCCCGTGTGGTCCTGCGTTCCCAGCGCCCTCCCGCCCTCCAGCTTGAAACACGTCAACTTGTAAACACACCTTGCTGCTGGTCTTAGATTAGGGACAGTCTCCTGAATCTTAAGTGGCAAGATTTGCCTCACTTTGATATTCGTCAAAACAGAGACTGATACACTCCAAACGAGTACTTTTCTAGCTGAATAGTGCACACTGATTATGCTAAACGGGTGAACAATACAATATTAGTTTAATCTTATTCATAATCGTAAGAACAATGTGAAATGGAATTGCCAGATGTTAAACATTCTGGCCCTGTTTTCAAGATACATCACGGTAAACGATTTCCAGTGTAATGCTATTATATTACTTCACTTATACTTTACTTGTACATAATGATACGATGCCACACAGCTGCTTGGTTAAGTATAGAAAAATCGTGATAGTTAATATCTTGCTTGGCTCAGCTATTTCTTAACCGGGCAGTGACATCTGGTGGCCGCCGATTTCATAAATAGCCCATTGGTTGCGCCACTCTTCAATGACATTATATATATTGTATTACCGACTTATTTAAAGCGCTCTAAGTGGAAGGTGGCCGTACAGAGCCGTAGATCCATGTTCTCGACATGTAGTCTACTACTATGCTTACTATTTGAATGGTCAAGCCTATTTCTTCTTCCAGTTGAAAGAAAAGGACCATCAATTTACGTAGGTATTTGTAGGTTCCTTCGTCATGGGTGAAGGCGTGTTGTAGACCAATCTCTTGTATCTGGATGAAGAAAGATGAAAAATCAAAACAATGATACCGTATGGGAAATAATAAACTAAAGCTAGCCCATAGATTTACTCATCTTCCATATAGCCTGTGTCCAGGGAAAAAAAATATATAATAACAATAGCAATAATGATAATAATAATAATAATAATAATAATAATAATAATAATAATAATAATAATAATAATAATAATGTTAGCAAAGGGGTAAAATCTCTGCTAAGATTTTCCAAAGTACTGTTTTGAAGTCAATCGTTACATGTTGGATTGATATTTGACTTGGAAAACAATTTATAAGTGCATGAAATACTTCGCGGTAATCACTCTTCTTTTGTCCAGACTTCAAGACAAACAACGTAGTCATCTGCTTTTGCCCTTTTACAGTTTACTGTGCTATTCTCAGTAGGAAATGTTCTATACACATAAGAATTTTGAGCCTTCATTTAGTCTTATGGTACAGGCTTGGGTACAAGTCCAAGTTCTTGTACTTTTACTTTAGTACAAAATTTTCAATACATATACTTGAGATTTTTAAAGTCAATGTACTTGTATTTGGGCCCAATGTACTTGAAAAAAAAATCAAGTGCTTATAAGTACTAATCAAGTATAGTTTACAAAATAGGCTAAGATAAATAGCTTTAGTATCAAAATTATTTGAATTAAGTTTTATCTCAGTTGCTACTACAATGATGTACAGTAGTAAATTATACTATCTGGTAAGTCTAGTGCAAACTCCAAGACTTAAGAGGTACCATGTCAGAAATATTTCGTTTCTGCTTCCTCAAAGGTAGGAGGGAGGGGGGAGTACGGTAATTTGTATCCTCAGATTGACAATGTTATAACGTACGTGTCTTATGTCATGTAACACATGACCTTATTGTAAGTGTGTAACATTTTCAATAGTTTTATTTTCTGTCATAATCGTGCAGTATAATCTAAATGTATTTATTAATACTGTCTTGGCTAGAAACTTCAAATAACTGACTAGCCTCATCTTGTCCCCTTGCCTGTCCAGCCAGGCAAGGCATTACGTTCCTTATCACTTTATTATTCGTTAATTGCAGCCATGTTAAATCTGTATAATGTTTATCGGTGAATCACTTGTCTATCAATGCTATTCGTTTCTTTACAGGATACCGCAAAACTCCCAAACCTCTAGAAAAGCTTATGTTCTGACGTGGATTGTATAACAGTAATATCTAGTCGTCAGTTCTATAAGTTACGGAGTATGACAGTATCCTATAATGCAGGGGTTTCCAAACCAGGGATCAGGACCCCAAATGTGTGTCTGGGGGCTTATCATGTGGGGTCATAAAGACGTTGGTGAGACGGTGGGGTCGCTGAGGTACTCCTCAAAGGCGTGTTGGTGTGAAATGTCCCACCAGGGATTACGAGACTATCATGTCAAAATCAGTGCTGCACTACTTTTATTGACAGAAAATAGCAAGTCTAATAATTCAAGATTGCTTGGACTACTCTTCTTACATGAGCCACGAGTGACAGTTGGACGCCCCCCCTCTCTCTCTCTCTCTCTCTCTCTCTCTCTCTCTCTCTCTCTCTCTCTCTCTCTCTCTCTCTCTCTCTCTCTCTCTCACACACACACACACACACACACACACACACACACCCACACACACACAACGCGTAGTGTAGTGGTTAGCACTCTCGGCTCGCAACCGAGAGGGCCCGGGTTCGAGTCCCGGGCGCGGCGAGGCAAATGGGTAAGCCTCTTAATTAATGTGTATCTGGCCCTGTTTACCCAGCAGGAAGTAGGTATGGGATGTAACTCGAGGGGTTGTGGCCTCGCTGTTCTAGTGTGTAGTGTGTGATGTGGTTTCAGCCCTACCCGAAGATCGGTCTATGAACTCTGAGCTCGCTCCGTAGGGAAGAGGCTGGCTGGATGACCAGCAGGAGACCGCGACAGTAAATTACAGTAAATTATACACTCACACACACACACACACACACACAGTGTAGTGGTTAGCACGCTCGGCTCACAACCGAGAGGGCCGGGGTTCAAATCCCGGTCGCGGCAAGGGAATTGGTAAAAGTAAAGTGGGGGGCTTACGCTGTATCAGCGCGTAGCTGCGGGCGCTCATCTCCCGTCTCCTTGGCCTTTGAGCCTGTGGTGGAATAGTCTCTTACCCCGGGACATGGGGCCAGCATGAAATCCGGGTTTCCACAGTTTACCTTCCCTAGGTTGCCCTAGGTACCCATTTATCGACCAGTGCAGGATGAAAACCTGGGTGAAGTCCGCGCCGTCCTCGTCCGGGATCGAACTCGGGCCCACGGATTCGTAGCCAGACGCGCTGGCTACTGCACCGTGGCGGCGCATTGGGTATTGGGCAAGCCTCTTAATGTGTATCTAGCCTCTGTTCACCTAGCAGCAAGTACAGGTACGGGACGTAACTCGAGAGGTTGTGGCCTCGCTGTTCCGGTGTATAGTGTGTGATGTGGTTTCATCCCTACCCGAAGATCAGTCTATGAGTTCTGAGCTTGCGCCATAGTGTAAAGGCCGGCTGGATGACCAGCAGGTGACCGCGACAGTGAATTACACACACACACACACACACACACACACATATATATATATTAACAAGTATATACATACATGCATACATATATTTACATACATATGAATACACTTAGGGTCACACTTATAGTTGAAAGTGCTGAATGGTGTCGTGCTAGGAAATGTTTGGGAGCCCTTGCTATAGTGGGGGAATCGGTATTGGCTGACTGAGATTTTTTATGTTGTAGGAATGTATCTCAATTAAAAGTTCCAAAATATTGTAGAATAGAAGTACATATAATCAGAGGTCAAACCAGGAAATTCAAAATTCCAATCTACAAGATTTAGATTTAGAAATGTAATTACACCTAACTAGGCTGTGAAAGCTATGCTGTAATGGAGGCAATATTTTTTACTGTAGTACTATCCTCTTGTGAAGAGTATATTAGATCATGAGCATTACTAGAAGGGCTGCCTGTTGGGTTCTTGCGTTTAAAGATTGTGTAGTCTATAATGCCTTTTTTTGTTTCGAATTTTTGCATATCGTACCAAAATGGATTTCACATGATGAACAGTTCGATTTATTTTACCAATTGAAAAAATGTCATCATGAATACCAAACACGTTATAGCTCTTACTCACCCCCAGAAATTGAATTTTTTCAGAGATTCTTTAAAGTATTTTACATAATTTGCATTTTAGAGTGTTTTCCTCTATAATATTATGCATACAAGGTCGATATTAATTCGTTTCAAAAATATGAATGGATATTTATTGATTTATAAGTCTCAGATACAGTGAACACCGTGAACACAATGATTGGTAAGCCAAAGAAAATATAAAATTAAATCTTCCAGGTTGCTACATCTGTAACTTATCGGTAAAGGTCATGTTGCTGTCTCACCTTTAGTGCCGAGCGCTGCTCGGTGCCTGGCGTAAGAATAAACATAAGGATGTAGAGAAAACAAAGAAATGCTGTGACCCACCACGTCTAAGACGCAAGGTGAGAATCATTAAATTTCAAATTACAACGTGCGACACCTCCAAATCTGGCGCTCGTGATTCTCGCTTTGAATAACCCAGTACACATGCGAGCCACTATGTATGTATGTATGTATGTATGTATGTATATATATATATATATATATATATATATATATATATATATA
>CM035177.1:6378692-6402713 GCA_020233015.1 Callinectes sapidus | reverse complement strand
AGAGAGAGAGAGAGAGAGAGAGAGAGAGAGAGAGAGAGAGAGAGAGAGAGAGAGAGAGAGAGAGAGAATGCATATACGTTTATGTATTATTCATTTATTTTTCTAAAAATCCAAAGCGGATTCATGAAAGAAAAGTACGTACCTTAAGTCTTGCAGGTTTCCGTTACTCAAAGCACTGATTGGGTTACCACGCATTATATTCCGTCCATTGGATACCGATCCATAATAATTTTATTTCACTACTCGGAAATCTCCGAGGATAGCAAGTGTGTTCTATTGCACAGTCCTTCATACCAATCGACTCTCAGAGCCAATGGCCGGCAACCATTTACTCCCATGAAGACTTGGAATACTATCTAGTAGTATTCTCAATTCAGATTCCACCTTTCACCTTGACACATCACTCAGATGCACAAGAGGCAACACTACGCCTTCCTCTCACCACACTGTGCAGTGGTGGTGGTGGTGCTGCTGCTGGCTCCTCATTCCCTCCCCTCCTGCTGGGCGTCCTCCCGTCCTGCTGCAGAGGTTGAGGATGCGCCAGACACAGTTACCAAAACAGCCATTAAATTTGCCAAGCGTTAAAATCTTTCAACACATTTTATGGTGTGTCAGACACATGACAACTAGTACTAACCACTATTCACTTCAGGAGACTGGAAGAAGCTGTGGTTGAGTAATCCTCACCCAAGAGTCGCACACGAGGTATCACTCCTCTGGCACGGCACATTATTGATACGGACTGGTCGAGTCCCGCCAGATCTCCTGCCGTTCTCTCTTATTGACTTTTGTACGATACACTAAATAATAATTACTTTAATAAAACGATGGAATTCATCTCATACTTGCTTTGAACTCATTCATGGCATCAGAGCTGAGATGATAAACATTCAGTCAAACTAGAGTCTGATGCTGTCTGGCAACTGCAGCCTTTGCCGCGCTGTTCCCAAATTCAAGCTCCAACCAGACCAACACTTCACAGCTACTTCAGTGTGCCGTATGCATACACCAGTTGGCATTCTCGGATTGTTGAAGCTTTTATTTATGTATCTCCCACACTGATGCTGGGAGCACTTTACATCTCTCTCTCTCTCTCTCGAGAGAGAGAGAGAGAGAGAGAGAGAGAGAGAGAGAGAGAGAGAGAGAGAGAGAGAGAGAGAGAGAGAGAGAGAGAGAGAGCGAGAAGAGAGAGAGAGAGAGAGAGAGAGAGAGAGAGAGAGAGAGAGAGAGAGAGAGAGAGAGAGAGAGAGAGAGAGAGAGAGAGAGAGAGAAATAGGTGTGTGCTCTTTCTGATGGAGTGATAACTGATGATCGAAGCTTCACTGTGCGATGCCCAAAATCGTAGGTAAAGTGAATTATACACATACACTTACACACACACACACACACACACACACACACACACACACAGATGAATATTTCATCGACAATGTAAGAAGAAAAGTAAGAGAAAAGAGGTAAGACAGAGTTGCTTCCACCAGTTTTATCACCCCTACCCCGACAGCTGCTAATTTTGCTTCAGGAACCTTATTCCTCCTTGTATGGAGTGTGTTTCATATACTTCACATTTTTGGGTACCACTCAAACTGCTTCAAAGCTTTCTCCTTTCCTTCATCCATATTTTGTCCACACCTCTCTAATGCAAGAGTTAATCAGTATTCACAATATTTCATTCCTATCCTGGTAAACTTTGGAATTCCCTGCCTGCTTCCGTATTGCCATCCTCCGAAGACTACTACTACTACTACTGCTGCTGCTGCTGCTGCTGCTGCTGCTGCTGCTGCTGCTGCTGCTGCTGCTGCTGCTGCTGCTACTACTACTACTACTACTACTACTACTACTACTACTACTACTACTACTACTACTACTACTACTGCTGCTGCTGCTGCTGCTGCTGCTGCTGCTGCTGCTGCTGCTGCTGCTGCTGCTACTGCGACTACGACTACGGCTATTACCATTAGCCGGATATCATCGCAATAAATCATCGATATCTGTTATCGGTTATCCGATAATTATTTTCCTGAGTTATCGATGCATTCGTATCGCCGATACTTTTGGTTCCAAATTACCGATAATCGATAACTTCAGTTTTTGGTTTCAGTTTACCATAGGGTCGAGCTACTCGTGCCTTGGAAGCAGAAATAGGCACGTTAGTCAGATCTGGGAAGTGAACTTATACTGAATGGAGTTCGAGGCCAGTCCTCTCAAAACGTTCGCTCGGCGGCTCAACGCTCAGCTTCAGTCCCACACCAGCTGTAGGAGAGGTTACGAGGTGTTGCTCCTGCGCGCTCCCTATTTTACGATTTTTTTTTATTATTATTGTTTCCTGTGTTCCCGTGTTCTTTTCGTTCTAATTTTTCGTGCCCATACATTCTTTAATGATTTCGAAGAATATGATATCTTTTGAACAGTAATGTAACTTAATAAGTGGTCGAAACCTTAACAAATTAGTACTATCAGTTTATAAACGTTTTGAAAACTTACAAAGTTACTCCCCGACTCGAAAGTGATCATATTTTCCTTGTAGTTTACCAGTGCAGTGTTTTGGTATCTTTTAGTATTGAAATAATGATGGCGTCGCAAGAGACTGTGCTCACATCGAGCCAAGACCTCTCAACGGAGTCTATTGACTCTGAGCTCACTGGGGCTGAGCCTCAATCACCCTGGCCATTCCTTGGTAGGTGGGTGCAGTACAAGAAGATGGTTGGCGACAGCTACATCTTCCAGTGCTTGTCCTGCCTCCCCAAAATCACTCAGTTGAAGGTGAACAAGGGTACGAAGGCCAACCTGAAGAGCCACTTCAACAGGATTCATCCTCACATGGCAAAACAGATTAGTAAAGCTTGCATTGCCAATGCTGGGATTGGCGGTCGCAGAAGGAAGCGATACTGTCAGCCATCTGACTGCGGGTCACCTAGCAACAAGCACCAGGTGATGACCATCTCCGAGACCTTTGGAATCATGGCCCAAGGTAACGCCGTCCTGCACTTCACCATCGACAAGACAATTGTCAAGTTTGTGGTAGACAACATGCTATCGCTACAGATTGTAGACAGTCAGAGCTTCAGAGACATGGTCCATGCTCTCAACCCAAGCACAGAGATACCCTCCAGGAAGACGCTTGGAGGTAGGATTCTTAAAACCTATAAGGAGATGAAGGAGATTCTCTCTAGGTAAGAAACTAAGCAGCAACATTCAAATAATCTTACTACTGTATTACAAAACAACGCTACAAATGGTCAATAACTAATATTGCATCGTATATTATAATGGAAATAATTCCGATATATATATATATATATATATATATATATATATATATATATATATATAATCATTAGTGAAGTTAACTATTGTTACGCTTGCATTTTAGTAAACTGGAGCAAGTCAAGTGGGTGGGCACTACAGCTGACTGCTGGTCAGCTAACAAAAAGAGGTACCTTGGTGTGACTGTGCACTGGCTGGAGCCAAGCACCAGGGACAGGAAGATAGCTGTCCTGGCCTGCAAGAGGATCATGGGGAGCCACACCCATGATGTGCTCGCCCGGGTCATGGAGAAAATCCACATTCAATTTGGGATAGAGAACAAAGTCACCGTGTAAGTTATGTTTTTGTCTCAGAATTCTTGAATATTATAAGTTAAATGAGGTATTGATAGACGATAAAATAAAGTTACATCTAGTGACTTACTTACTTGAATATGTATATAGTAACCCTCCCCTGCTCCCCCGGCCTCGCTGCACGAGACTTGCCTCTTCCTCTCACCCCTATTCTGTCCACCTCTCCAATGCAAGAGTTAAACAGTATTCTCATTCTTTCATCCCTTTCTCTGGTAAACTCGGGAACTCTCTCCCTGCTTCTGTATTTCCACCTGCCTATGACTTGAACTCTTTCAAGAGAGAAGTATCAAGACACTTATCCCATTCTTTTGGCTTAAGAATCTGAACTTTGCCAGGGACCGGCACTTCAGTGGGCTTTTTTGTTTTATTTTTGTTGCCCTTGGCCGCCTCCCTTCTACATGAAAAAAAAAAAAAAAAAACATATATACTTTCCTTTTTGTACAAATTTCATTGAGACGAGTAAGAGACGCTGGATACATGAATATAGTGACATGTTCATGTAGAGGAACATTTACAACTCTGCATAAAGTGTTTATAAAATTGTATTTTATGCATGAGTGACAAAGGAAATGTGTGTGTGTGTGTGTGTGTGTGTGTGTGTTTCCTCCATATATGAGTATTAACGAAAATGTGTATTGTTTATAGTATACTTCGTGTTGTCATTACATTATCATCGATAACTAAACATTAGTAACTTAAAAAGATCTTTTTGTTTTCTTAATTTCAGGACAACCACAGACAATGCTGCCAATTTTCAAAAAGCATTTGTCCGCTTTGCCTCTGGCGTGCACGACCACCAGGAAAAGGAGCCTTGTGCTCCTGATCCTGATGCTGAGTCTGCCGACGTCCCTCATTTAGAGGAACTCATCGCTGACCTTCCAGAGAGCCAAGAGAACCTAGAGCTAGAGGTGTGTAGAATACACTGAATAGTATTTTATATACTGTAAATGGTAGTTCAAAGAATGGTTTAACGTTTGAGAATTAGATATTTGACAATTTATTGGATTTTCTTTACCCTTTTTTCCAGTTCATCGCGTATGATGACATGGAGAAGGGCAGCGAGGACGGTTTCATCAAGCTGCCCAAGCAGCACATGTGTGCGGTTCACACATTGAACCTGATTGCCAGCGCCGATATAGACGAGAGTCGCATGTCTGGGTCCTTCAAAAAAGCATACAGGAGCGCCATCGCCAAGGCCCAAGCACTGTGGAACAAGCAGGGTAAGTCCTGCAGTAGTAATCTGAAAATGCGATAAAGCAATTATGAGATAATACTTTTTTTTTCGAGGAACAAGTGCAGTGTTTGCGGACAGCCTCTACAAAGCCATAAACAGACAGCTCATTGTTCCCACCGACACAAGGTGGAACAGTCTCTATGACAGCCTAGTGGTCCTCAACAAAGTACTGGAGGAGAACAAAGACCAGCTTCACAGGTGCATGAACCAGCAGTGGAATCTGAAAGCGTTTGTCCAGAAAGACATTGACTTCATGTCAGAATATGCTAAGGTAAATAAACTAAGTATAAATTGGGCGTTATCATGATATTTTGCCACTTTTTAAAATTTTTTAGTAAATGCTTTTGTTTTAAAAATTAGTTAATCAAATTATAAATACTGCTTGTCTATTTCAATGATCAGGTTATGGCACCTGTTGCCAGCGCATTGAACCACATCCAGGAGAAGAAGCAATGTTACCTGGGCTGCCTGATCCCCATCCTCATTGTGACCAAGATGAAGCTGGTTAAATTGACGGCCAGTGACAAACTCCTGTTCTGTGAGTCTTTGGTCAACACTCTCCTTACTGCCATGGAAAGCAGATTCGCCACCTTCTTTGAGGATGAGGAATGTCTTCTGGCTACTGCCTTCCACCCCAGATTTCGCCTCAAGTGGATGGGGGCTTTTGATTTTGAATCTGATAAAAGAATGCTCAAAAGGTCAGAGATCAAGTCCCTGATGGAGAAGAAAGTGGAGGAATTTTTACAGCGTATTCACCTGGAGGGCGACAATAGCAACGGCAACAACGAAGACATGGAGACAGAGGACTACTATGCCAGCATTTGTGATGAGGAGGATGACACTGGTGGTCATCAAAGATCAACCAAGTCCAAGGCTGCTCAAATTGTGAAGGTGTGGCTGCAGTCCAAAGTGACAGAAAGTCTGACAGACCCAGCCTTCAATAATGAAAAGGTCCTCATTAACCTTTTCCTGAGGTACAACACGGCAATGCCGAGCAGCGCCGCAGTAGAGTGTTTGACCTCCATAAGCAAGGACATTATCGGAGCCAAGAGAAGCTCCCTGTCTGATGAAAATTTTAACATGTTCATGTTTATGAAGAGAAATATGAGCATTTTGAAGTTTTAAACTCGTCAAGACCATTGTGTCTCGTTTAAAAAAAGTTAATATCATTATATTCAGATAAGTATTTAAAACATTGATGTCGACACATGTTAGATTTTTTTATGATTAAATATATATTAAAAATATATCGATGGTGATTATACGTATAACAATGATTATAGTAATGATGATGATAATAATAATAGTAATAATAATAATAATAATGATAATAATAATAATAATAATAATAATAATAATAATAATAATAATAATATATAATAATAGTAATAATAATAATAATAATAATAATAATAATAATAATAATAATAAAATCATTAGTTATGATGAACAGATAAACAAAGACAAGAATAAAAAAATAAGTGTGCATGTAAGTTTGTGTATGTAGAAGTACTTCCGTAAATGCTAAACCAGAGTCAATCTTGAAAATAGTTCCAGACCCAAATCCAGAATAAGGTTTTAGTTCTGCCTGTGTATGTTAGTCCGCACCTCACCATGGAGTATTGACTGGAAATTGTTAAACACAACGCTGCTTATTCACTTTTTATTGATATACATCTAACAAAATTTTACACAAGTAGAAAAATAAATGTACCTTCGTATTCTGTAAGTACAGAGTCCACTCTCTATGAATGACATAAAACATGTTTATTTTTATCTCGTGAGACCTTTCCCTTCTCTCCTTCAGATAAACTTTCCTGTATATTGATTTCTTTGCCAAGAAATCAGATTATCTTGTAAAGGCTATGTTTTTTCTTCATCTTTAAACGGTTGCACGCACGTACACACACACACACACACACACACACACACACACACACACACACACCCTCATTAAATGTCTCAAGACTGAGTGTTGTGTGGAGAAACTGGTCAGTGATAGATAGCAGGAGGCCGCTCGTGTTCAATTACTTTCCTATCCTGCCGTCCTCGTACCTCCTTTCTGAAGGCGGTGCGAAAACCCCTGAGTGTGGTGTAATGACCAAGGTAGTACAAGTCAATGGTGCGATCTGTGGGCAGCTCCTTCTTTATGCCCAGAGCCCCTCGGCGCCAGAAGGGCATATTGATCACCAGAACACAGTGGAGCACTGCCATCACCGTCTTAAGAAGCATGGAAGTGAGAGAGGCAGCCAAAAACACTGCAATAAGCACGTAAGTGTTGTTAGCGGCCACCTCGCAGTTGTAACTGTAGGTGCCCTCCAGACGGCCGGTCTCTTGGCTCACATCGCACCAAGTCAGCGGTGGGAAGGAAATAATGGCTATGTCACGGGGATCCAGAATGTTACGCTTCCCAAGATGAACCTTGATACTCCAGGGGTTGTAGGTGAGCAACACGCACGCCAGCAGAATGATGTCCAGGACGAGGAAGAACAAAGCAATAGCCACGTTTCCAGCATACAATCCCAATGAACCGTTGTGTTGCAGCATCTCGGCCATTGTTTGTCTCTTTCTCCAGCGAGTTGCTGAATCATTCCTGTGGACGCACCCCTGGAAATCCCTCCTAGCCTTCACAGCCCGTTCGTTCTGAAAGATAAGCCACACACCTTGAGAGATGAACAGGAGGCCGATAGCGGCGTAAACGTGCACGGACATTCTCAACTTGTTATATAGCCAGGGGTGGAAGAGATGTGGCAATGACTGATTTTGAAGTGCCGTAGAGTAGAAGTTACGTTCACATCGACCCCAGTCCTGATGGTCTTGACTCAGTTCCTCGAGATCAATTCGGCGTAGGCAGTACATGTCATTTTGTTCCAGCCACTCCCCGTTGGTAACCAGAGCTGTGAAACAAACCACGGCCACCAACATACCGTGTTGGAACAGGAGTGGATGGTTCTGCACCGAACATTTATCGATGACCCGTCGCGCCTCCTGGGCCAAGCGTCGAAGGGACCCTCCGTTCATGACTGCTTCTTACTACAGGGTGGCGCTGTGTTGAACTGAGGAAGACATGAAAACAGGAACGTGATGACAAAAGGAAGTAGAAGGCATGGAATAACAAAACTGAAGTCAAGAAGGTCAGAATGGGAATCAATTAAATGTGTAGTGGTTAGCACGTTCGGTTCACAACTGAGAGGACCCGGGTTCGAGTCCCGGGCGCGGCGAGGCAAATGGGCAAGCCTCTTAATGTGTATCTAGCCCCTGTTCACCTAGCAGCAAGTAGGTACGAGGGGTTGTGGCCTCGCTGTCCCGGTGTGTAGTGTGTGATGTGGTTTCAGCCTTACCCGAAGATCGTTCTATGAGCTTTGAGTTCGCTCCGTAGGGAAAAGTCTGGCTGGGTGACCAGCAGGTGACCGCGATAGTGAATACACACACACATACATACCTTTCTGGTTCCAGTCTACTCTCTCTCTCTCTCTCTCTCTCTCTCTCTCTCTCTCTCTCTCTCTCTATATATATATATATATATATATATATATATATATATATATATAGATATATATATATATATATATATATATATATATATATATAGAGAGAGAGAGAGAGAGAGAGAGAGAGAGAGAGAGAGAGAGAGAGAGAGAGAGATACATACATACATACATACATAGGTATATACATACATACATACATATAATACATGTTTTCAATGTAAAATAAACATTTCTCCACATTGAGAAAATGGTTTTGTCTGATGTACCGCTTGTTATGTAGTGTAGATAACATTCTCTCTCTCTCTCTCTCTCTCTCTCTCTCTCTCTCTCTCTCTCTCTCTCTCTCTCTCTCTCTCTTATTGCCTCACCTGTGAGCCCTTTCAGGATTTTGTTGTTTTGCTTGTGACAGACAGTGTACACTGAACCCTACAGTAGTACACAGTGCAGCGAGTGGCGGGAACAGCCCGATGAGATGATGGAAACTGGGCGCCAGACGGCGCCTGCGGCGGGCTGTACTGACAAATATGAAATAACTGAGAAAGACATAAAAACAACAGAAAATAGGAAAACAGTGTAATATAAATAGGAGGAAGAAAAAGACAAGAAAGAAAAATAATGAGTGCAACAAGATGTGAAAATAATCACGAATGCTTCAAAATAGTAATTTGAAAAGAAGAGAAAGAAAAGATATGAAAGCTTTTGACAAAAAGTGCAGAAAATGGAAAAAGTGACACAAGACCAAGCTGTGACAAGTACAAAAACAACACACTACAGTCACAGCGGGAGCCGTTACAAAGGTAGAGAGGCTGCGCTATATCGCAATAAAATTAACATTAAAAATGGGAGCTGAAAGACTTTCAATCCCACGCCCACTTCTAGACCTGATCCTTCTGCCCCTGGTCCAGGATTCTTCCTGAAATCATCCAACACTTCATGCTCCACTGTCGACCAGCTGCCACGTCTCCTCACAGAACTACACCTGTCTCATAAAAAACTACGTCTTCGCAGCCCACTTCTGCATTACTGGGCGGACTTATAGCATAACAGTGGGCACGCAAGATTAGTGGTTGGCAATGAGTGATATAGTGGAGCCCAGCAAGGTGAAGGTAGCGGAGCTATAGGCCCGCAGGCAGGACAGTAAAGAAAACAAGTTTGTGCTGGAGGACCAGCTGAGGGCGGCCCTGGAAGAAGACAGAAGGTAAGGGCAATATGGTTTGTTTGGTTAGCTTTCTCGAGTAAAGTGTGTGAGATGCGATGCGAGGTGGAACTCTTTGTGATGTTAGGTGGAGACAGACGCCTCAAAGGACAGGCAGTGATGGGCCATCGCCGAATTCAACAATCTGCCTTACTGTCCCACACTACCTCTACTTAGTAACCCCTTTGTGGGTGAAGGGGTGAGACTTAACCACGGGACTTTTTACTTTGGCTACTCAACAGACAAGTAACATTTGTGTCACGATGTCATCACAGGTAACGTGCATAGTGCTTGGGTTAATCTACGGGCACAAGTAGGAGTGGGAGGGCTTCAACATGATAACTTCAGTAGATGAATATAATACACCTGAATGAGTATACTCACTGTATTTCATGTTTGTAATTTTTTTGCACACAGCTATAACTCACTCATTGATGTTCAAAATCAACATCGTGCCACAAGCAAAATTAAATTAGATTTAAGTTGGGTTAGCTTTAGAGATAAGTTACTAGTTACTTTAAATTATTTTTTTAATTTTAGTGGATCAAGGATATCGAAGTAGATAAAAATTGTGAATTTTCTTAAAGTCTAGGGAGGCATAGGCATATTTGGCAAAGGAAGATTCTCTTGTAAATATCCTTGAGAAAGGTTAGGGTGCACAGAATAGATGGAAAAGTATTAGGGTGCCTTAGGTCCTAATTTTGCCTCTACATTATCAACTGAAATATCATGTCTTCTCTCAGCTGATGAAAGTGGTGCTGGCACTATGATGGATGTGATTGTCAAGGAGAAAGAATTGGAGATCAAAGAAGAACCTGTGGAGGTGAAGCCGGAGGTCTCAGAGACTGCAGAGTCAGGAGATACAAGCAGACGGGGAGAAAAGAGAGCCTTTTTCCATGCTTGCTCTCCAGAGCCTGCACCTGCTAAGGGTGTGTGCATAGAGAAAATAGATTTACCCTCTGAATTAAACCATATAAACAAGTGTAGGCATGCACAGAGAAAGCAGGCTCAAGCATGTCAGTGCCGGCAACCGGCTTCAACTCACTTAACTGTTTGCTCGTGTGGGTGGACACTATTACGCAAGATAGATGTTGAGCTCCTGATAGAAAAAGTACATGCTAGACAACCAGTGTGGGATAAATGGAACAAACACCATGCTAACAGGAATGTTGTGGATAGTCTGTGGGCTGAAATCAGCCAGGAGTTAAACTGTGAAGGTAAGCAAATTTTTTTTAGAATTATTATTATTAATGTTATTAAGATTTCCTTAATGTTCACAGCTTGGTTTGACGGTCTTCCCCCAAAATACATTTGACCATTTTGCTGAAGGGCTGAGATGGCAGTCTCAGTTAGATGATGTTCAATGCCCTCTTTATCAATTATTGTGTTATGCGGAACACAAATACATTTTACAATGTCATCAATCAAATCAACTCTGTTTTCTACACACTTTGATGGAAAATGCCATTTGCTGTATAAAATGCCAAAAGTGCACTGAACAGTCTTCTTATACCTGGATAAATGTTGGTTGAAGGTGGTGTCTTCAATAGTCAAATTACATCCACCATACTGTTTTAATAGGAAAGGTAAAAGTGGAGCTTTGACATTTGTATTTTGTAGGTAAGAAGGTTCAGGAATTTCAAGTTTTTTCTTTATCAAGACACTGTACAGCTCTGAGGCTTAGAGTGTACCATCATCGCTTTGCTATCCAATGTCTCCTACATCAACAGCATTGAACATGTAGTGTGCATCTGTAACAGCTTGGAGGACAATTAAATTTTTTTTTTTTTTTCTTTTTTTTTTTTCTTTTTTTTTTCTTTTTTTTGTACTTAAGGTACATTGATCCTGAATTTTGGGGACACTGAACATGGATATGTTTTCCATCAATTGAGCCTAAACAGTTGGGAAAATTCTAGATGCTGTAGAAATCCTTCGTTGGAGGATCCTCCAGAACTGCAGGGTTTTTCGGAATGCCGAGTTCTTTGTGTCCGATCACAGGCTTGTTGTTGCTTCACTCAAGCTTCATATCAAGTCCAGAAAGCCTCCAAGATGCAACCACACTGTGTTTCATCTTGAGAAGCTGAAGGACTTGACTGCACAAGAGTATGCAGTGACAGTCTCCAATCGGTTTGGAGTGCTCAACACCCTTGAGGACCCTGAAGAGCTATGGGATACCTTCAAACGTGAGACTCTTGAGGCTGCCAAGGAATGCATTGGGGAGCGCCCGAGGTCACGGAGTGGCTTCACCTCGGTAGACGCTGGAAAGTATTGAGGAGAGCCACGCTGCCAGACTTGCTGGGGACCATGACCAGTACAGGGCTCTGTCATGTAGGACTAGAACTCTTCTGAGAAGAGACAAGGAGAGGTATGTCAGGGGTCTCACTGAGGATGTCGAGTGTCATTTAAATGCGAATGACCTCAGACCTGCCTATTGAGCTCTGAAGAAACTCCTCTCCAAGTCTACCTCTCAGGTGAGTGCTATCCGAACAGCAGATGGTTGCCTCATATCGGATGCAGATGGGCAGATGGCTCATTGGGCTGAGTACTTTGAGCAGCTGTTCACGGTGGATCCTCCAAGCAGACAGCTCTGGACTGCAGGATTGCAGACACTGGATGCTGATCCACCCATTGACGAAACTGCACCCTCCATTGGCGATGTCAAAGAGGCTGTGGCAAAGTTGATGGGTAGAAAGGTAGCTGGCATCTGCAACATCAGTGCAGAGCTGCTCAAAGCTGGGGGTGAAGCCATGATCTGTGGGTTGCATGCTGTCTTGACTGCTGTATGGCATTCAGGTACCATTCCCCCTGACTGGAAGAAGGGGTTGGTCATCCCTATCTGGAAGGAGAAAGGGGACCATCAAGACTGCAGCAACTACCGTGGAATAACGCTGCTCGGCGTACCAGGCAAGGTGCTTGCCCATTTGCTGCTGACGCGGATCCGCACTCACCTACTGAAGCATCAGAGACCTGAACAGTCATGGTTCACGCCCGGTAAGTCAACAACTGACCGTATCCTAGAGCTTCGCGTACTGGTGGAGCGCCGACGTGAGTTTCGACAGGGAATGCTTGCAGCCTATGTCGATCTCAAGAAGGCGTTTGACTCGGTGCATCGAGAGACTCTGGGATCTTCTGCGTCTCCGTGGGATTCCTGCAAGGATTATTGGTCTATTAACTGGCCTGTACTCCGGGACTGTAAGTGCTGTGAAATGTGGAGGAGGCATGTCCAGCTTCTTCCCTGTGAATACAGGTGTGAGGCAGGGCTGTGTGCTTGCTCCATCACTTTTCAACACATGCATGGATTGGGTATTAGGCAGAGTTGTGGAACAAAGTCATTGTGGAGCATCTGTTGGCAACACCAAGATTACAGATCTTGTTTTTGCTGATGATGCAGCAGTCTTCGCTGAGTCACTGGAGGTTCTGGTAATGGCTCTAGAGGCACTGCACAAGGAGGTGAAGCCCTTGGGACTCAAGGTTTCCTGGGCCAAGACCAAGGTCCAGGTGTTTGGAGGCGTACTGGATGAAACAGTACAGTCTGTCCATGTGTGTGGCGAGGACATTGAGATCTTGAAAAACTTCACATACCTTGGTAGTGTAGTACATAACGATTGTGGGTCGAGCCAAGAAGTCACACGGCGGATTGGCCTGGCCCATGGCGTTATGGATTCGCTCAACACGAGTATTTGGCGTTGTTGATACCTGTGCAGACGGACAAAGATTCGGATCTTCAAGTCGCTGGTGATCCCTGTCTTACTCTATGGTTGTGAGACATGGACACTGAACACCAACCTGAAGAGGCAAATTGATGTCTTTGGTACTAGATGCCTTCGCAGGATCATGGGATACCGCTGGTATGACTTTGTGTCAAATCAGCGATTGTTCCGTGAGACCAATTCGAGGCCTATTATTAGCATAGTTCATCAGCGCCAACTGTGGCTATATGGGCATGTGGCGCGATACTCGGAAGCCAACCCTGCTTGTCAAGTTGTTTCCGTAAGGGACAACCCGACTTGGAGGAGGCCTAGGGGACGCCCACAAAACTCTTGGCTGCGGCATGTCGATGCCTCTTGCTGGGAGTTACTCGGTATAAGCAGGGAACCTGCATGGAGACTCACGAGGCGTGACCGCAAGGAGTGGCGCTGCAGGGTAGGTGAGGCAACGCGCCCCGCGGCATATACCCCCCATGATTGATTGATTGTAGAAATCTTCAGTGATCAATTTGAAGGACTCCTTTGTTGGTACTAGCATGTGTTCCTCATGTATTTCTTTCCACAGTGCGATAACATTCTCTGCAACAATCTTTCCCACCGTTGTCACTCCTACCCTAAACAAAAATGCTAGGGCGTGGAATGATTATCCTGATATCTGCAAATAACATAATAAGCAATGTCAGTAAACAATAATGAATATGATGATATAATCATTGTTGTTAGCATTGGTGCAGCTTGAAAAAGCGTATGTCTACATGTGTGTGTGTGTGCTTTGCCTATTGAATACATTCTTAAAGGATGTCTGCCCAAAGTATGTATTTATGCATATTATCATAATACATATTATCAAGTTTTTTTACCACTTCCCAAATCTTATGTCTTTTCAGAAACATTGGTAAAGAAAAAATGGAAATATCTTAGAGACCAATTTGCTGTTGAGCTCGGCAAAATTCCACCTGCTCAATCAGGTAATGCCGCAGGTGACACTCTCACATCAAAGTGGCGGTATTTCAAGTTACTGCATTTCTTGAAAGACATTGTGAAAGCAAGAACTTCAGCTGGAAATTTGTCAGGTGTGCTAACCACTGATACTGTTGAAAATTCATTACCAGAATTATTTCAAGTAGAATACCAAATGGGTACCATGGAGCCCCCCTTGGCTACAGAGGAATGTGCGTCAGCCTCTTCATCCCACGCTAAAGACGCACTTGAATGCAAAGATGAAGTTACGGAAAAGCAATGGCTCCCTTCATCTGCCACCCGTCCGAAAGAAAAGGGAGCTAACAAATGCTCTAAAACAGATGACTTTAACCAGAGCATGTTGGATACTGAACAACAAAAAATTCAGTATTTGAAAGAAAAAAATGAATCGTAAGCAAGTCAAAGAAGATGACGAAGATCTGATGTTCTTCAAAAGTTTGTTATCTCATGTCAAAAGAATTCCTGTTGTGCAGAAGCTGATCTTTAGAAGCCGCCTACAAGAACTTGTACAACAATTTGTGTATCCAGTGCATATCATATCTTCCCTTCCAGATAACCATGATTTCTCTTCTCTTCCTTAACTTCTGTTTATGCCCCACAGGTGTCTCCTTACTCCCATTCCCAGTCTCTTATAGTCTCAAATTTATGCCACAGATGTGACTTCACAACCTGTGTAGTAGGCTAACAGCCTTAGTATTACACATATGTCTGTACTAGGAGAAATGCTTATTTTTTGTAATTGTTTTGTTATTAGGAATTTTGATATCTGTATATTTACTTTGTTCAGTGTTGTGTTTATCAGTCACATGCATTATAAACTGTAAGATTTTAATAAAACTTATGTGTTCCCTGTACTACATATGATTATCATCTTATAAAGTAATATGAAATTGATTTTAGCATCAAAATTTTGCTCACCTGATAGTAATGACAAGTCTTTCTTCATGTTGAATGGGTTGCTCATGCCAGTTGCACCATATCTTCACAAGATGATGTTAAACTTTCTTGAGAATGTAGTTGAATGTCTTGTGTCATACTTGTGTATTAAAAAAATCTTGCTTTGTCCCTCTCTGCAAAGATGATATTCTCCAAACTTTTCTCTCTTGTAGTTTATTTCATGTACTGCTCTTCATTTTTCTTGTCTTGTGTAATAACACTATCGAGCAGCATGAAGGCATCATCAGACAATGAGCTTGACATCTTGTATACTGATGACAGATACTACCTTGTACGTGTCCGTGTTGCTCACCAAGCGGGTCAAAACTGGTTGGTTACCCACGTCTCCTGTGAATACCTTATTGTGCTGGTTTTTGGTGTGGGTCGGCGCCAGAAACCAGTGTGCTGGAAACCTGTTTTCTCTGTGCACACACCTTAAAAAGCAAAATCCAGAGGTGGAGGAAGTCTGTGTTAAAGAACTGGAGTTTGACAAGACTGTAATTGCTCTTGATGGGTGTGAATGTTTTTTATTTTTTTGGTTAGTGTAGCTGAATACCAGTGTAACAAGGCTGGAAGAATGGTTATTGGATAACAGTATTTGTTTATTTTCCAGGAGCTATGTTACCTAAGTCTATTTGTGGTGCAAAAGGCTTGAAGTCTGTTAACCCTATAATGATGAATCTCATACAAACTTCCATTGAATATACAATAGTGCTTACCAATAACAACAGTGCTCGTGCTGCCACCACCACCACCGTCCAAGATGTAATTTATATATTTCCAGAAAAATATTTAGGATTAAAAGCAAAATAACATACTTAGTTTAAATACTTAACTTGTTTTAATGGTCTAATGTTTATCTTTTCAGACAACTCTGATCTCAATTTAGTCATGAATAAGGATGACTTCTTGAGTGCCCAGCCATTTACTATACACACCTCTGGCTCTGTTTGGCATGGTGTGTGAGCAACTTCTGGAATCATCCATGGTCATGTCTTCTTTGAGGCCAAAGGAAAAGATTACCTGCCAGTGCCTCAGCTGGAGGAGGAGGAGGAGGAGCAACAGCATCCTCACATGTTGCATGTCTGTTGGTGATGCAGGCCTTACTCTTGGAGAAGACCCCTTCAGTTAGGGTTATGGAGGGAATGGCAAGGCCTCTACCAACCTAGAATTGAAGGTTAGTGATAATGTTTTTGTGGCAATATCCAGCAATTAGTTTTATAAAGATAATCATGATGTTTTGATTATTGTGTGCTTGTGCCATAAACACAGTGACTTCTTTTTTGCAGAGCTATGGCAGGAAAAGGGGATGTCTTGGGTTGCTTCTTAGACCTGGAATCAGAACCTGTGGTGATGAGCTTCCCTGTCAATGGGCAGCATCAAAGCATAATCTTTGAGGTGTCCCATTCTGTTCTTGGTGATCAAGCAATCTTTCTTTGCTTTGCAACAAAGAACACCAATTTCAGAGTAAGTAATTTTTGTTTCCTCTTTGTTATCTTGTGAATATAGCTTTGCATAACTTTGTCTGAATAATGTTGGACTAGTTTGATGATTTATCTTGGCAAGGTTGATTAATACAAAGGAGTATTATGAGAATGACATGATATATCAATATTGATTAATATATTTAGAGACAAAGTTTAGAATGGAAAAAGATGGAAATGTATGGGGAAAAGGAATATTCCCATTTGTGGACATATCTGCTATGTACATATAAGTATAAATGCTTGAAAGTATCTGAAGTATGTATATTAAAAAGTGAATTAAGGTGTAGGTGACATAGTTTTATTATTGGATTCGGTATACACAGAATGTTCAGCAGGTAGGATTTGGTTAGATTCAAGGAATTCATATACTATAAGTCTTTAGCTATAGTTCTTTCTAAAGTCTTACAGTGTACTGAAGTAAGACTGATTGGTCTATAATTGAGAAGAATTTTTCTTGTTCCTTTTTTGAATATGGGACAATTTCTGAATTTTTTCAGTGAACAGGCAGTTTACCCTGGAGTAAGGACTGTTTGAAAATTAGTGAAATGGAATAGCCAAATTGGGACAAGACTTAATTAGACCAGGATGAAGACCGTTAGGTTCCATGCTTGTGTCAATATCTGGTGAGGTTCCATGCTTGAGTCAATATCTGGTGAGGTAAGTCTTCTCCCTACTTCATCAAGAGATATTAACACACTGTTATAGTTGCATCTCATTGTTGATATAGGAAGGGTGCATTTACATCCTCAGTGGCATATACCATACTGAAGTTAGAAGTAATATACCTGCAATCTCTACAGTCAGCAGTCAGTGCACCACTGTCCAGCTTCAGGGGACCTATTGACGTTACTTCAACCTTTTTACTCCTTTTGTATTGGTGTAGTATTTGGGTGATTCATAGGCAGGTGGAGTATAGGGATCCCAATTAGAAGAGCAGTAAAGGCTATCAGTGAGACAGATGGAGCACATTCAGGAAAAGGGTAGTGGAAGGAAAACTTTATACAGTGAGTCCTCCTTATATGGTAATTCTTTATCTGGTAAATTCACAGATATGGTATTTGGTAATTACTACCCCTCAATTTGGTTTACGGTAAGAAATTTGCAGATACAGCGTCCGCTCGAGTTTTATTTACACCGTATTGTAGCACCTCCACACCATGTGGCCACCACAACAATCAATCTTTAACCGCGTTTCCCATTGAACACAAGTTAAATCCTTACAGTGTGTTTTTTTGTGGATATTATTATTAAGACACCTTCATCTCTGTCTGCCCTTTCAGTGGAAGATGAGTAAGGGCTGAGATCCCTACTGCCCCTTAGCCTCGGGAGGGATATCATCTGATAGAATACGTGGCGAGTGAAAGGTAAATCAAAACATTTTCTGTTTATTTCTTTTACACAGTGCTTTATACATTTTTTATGTGACCATTTTCATGTTTTTTCATGTCTGTAGGGATGACTTTCGACATGCTGGAACACATATCCTATTATTACGTTATAATGGGTTTAGTATATGGTAATTTCGATTTCGGTAAGGTTTGCAGGAACGCATATGTACCGTAAAACGAGGACTTACTGTACATATATTTAAGAAGATAGGTAGGCAAACTTATCTAATAAAAAGAATTTAAACAAAGCAAGAATGTAGAGACAGAATGGCAGAGGTTATGCTGCATTTTGGTAAGGAAGAAAATAGAGGTGAATGGTAATGATAAATACCTGTCAGGAATAGAAAGTAAGTCAATACTAAAATAGTATAGGAAGAGAGACTGGAAACACCACACTGGCATGTTGGGGACTGGGCGAATAGATTGTTAGTTAAAGTAAGGACAGGATAAAACCAAAACTGTAACCTATTTAGGGGGAGAGAAAGAGAGACAAAAGAACAGTACAGTAGATATTAATGACAGAGAGGTATACTTCTAGAGGCAATCATAGGAATTATAGATGAATTAGTGTGGCAGACTAGAGAGGAGGAAGTAGACAGGGATTTTCACTGTACTAGGATTATTTGGTAGCAAGAAAGAAAGAGAAAGGATTGAAAAGAGATAGAGACCTGGAAAATGCAGCAGAGTGGTCAGGTGCTAAGAAAACTTATTGTTTCCATGTTCTCCTCTACATTACTTCTGTTTCTTCCATAGGCCAAGGATGATGACAAAATGCAGTGTATATTTCTCTCTGGAATTATGCCAAGTATTTTCTCCAACTTGTCAAAACCCCAATCAATAGGAAATATCATAATCTTTCTAGATCTAACTCTCCTCATGATCTCTGGCACCCAGCCAAAAGTATCTCTAATAACTTTGTTTCTTCATCTTTCCCTTTTTTATTTCAACCTAAAAGTACCACTGCCATCTCATCTATCTTTAAGAACCTATCACAAACACCATACAACTTTAAGACACCTCAGATTCCTTCCCAATCAGTCCTGCTCTGTGCCTTCTCAAAATCCATCCATCTCTTTGTTTCCTTTCTTGAATCACTTTTCTATCTTATTACTTGTTTTTTCCTCCTCTACACTTTAGTCTCCTTCTGAAGCGCTTGTTAACTATTTTTCTTTTTGTTGTAGCCTTTTGGACATCCAACAGCACACAGGCTTCTTGAGATGCTTGTGGCAAATGCAACAGAGAGAGGTGAGGATGGAGGATGCTATAAACATTCTCAGCAGAATTGGTTCTACATTTTTTTTGTATGTGAAGGGTGTAAGATGTTAGTTTTACATATACATAGTTTTGACCATAGGATTAAATGTCATTACATTCAAAGCTTTCATAGTCTCACAGTGTGCTCATCTCTGTGTGTCAAATCACTTTATTTCACATACACATTCATTTAGCTTGAAGAAATAACTGTTTATGAGATTTATGACAGTATAAGGTTGCTTGTTAGAGGTCTTGGATTTTGAAGATTTATTTAAAGCTCTTATTTAGTTTGACCTTTGTTCATCACCATCATCAAGTTCAGCCAGTCTTTATCAGCCTACTAAAGTCCTGCAATTGTCAGGGGCTTTTATCAGTTCAAAGCTTGTTTGTCAATCTCTTACTACTGGAGCCATCTCTCCCAGCACACTCATACATCCAGCTCGGTGTTTTCTTTTCAGTCTGTTCCAAGCCTTTCACTTTGTGCTTAATGCTACACACACAAACCATTGCACTTCCACGGATGGAAGCGGTCATCATTGTAAAGTGTCTGTTAAGCTGTGGTAGCCAAACATGACAGTTATTCTTATATGTAAGTGTCTCATTTAGGCTAGAAATGTATGTATTGGTTTTATATAGACATATAGGGTGAGACTATTCAGATTGAGTAATAGTAAGACAAATGAGTGTAAAGACGGTAAGGAAAAACTTGGGCTGGGTCAGGGATACTCTTCACTTCGACGTTTCAACAGAATGTTGTCCTCAGACATTGTCGAAACGGAGTACAGAGTATCCCTGACCCAGTCCATGTTTTTCCTTACCATCTTTACACTATGTAGATTGAATATATATAGCCAGCTTAGCAGTGGCTGTGTTATATATTAGACTGCAGAATGACAGTTTGTTTTAAGGTATGTTTCATTACTTATGGTGGCCATTTAGTTTCCGGAGGAATAACATGCCAATTGACACTCGGTAGTGTTTGAAAAATAGTCGAAAATTTCCCCTAGACTTATAATTTATTATGTTGAAATTTTTGTAGACTTTTCTAGTGAATGTAACCATGTTGAAATTTTTGTAGCTTTTTCTAGTGAATGTAATGTTAAGGGAGATTTTTCATCGTATTTCAGCTTGAAATGCACATATGCCTAGTCTCCGGAGACTCCTCCGAGTATTTTGGACTTAGTACAGTTTTTTGGGCTCCGTTTTTTTTTTTTTTTTTTTTACCTTTTTGCTGCTTTAAAAGCTTTTTCAGCATTTTTTCCACTCATTTTTCAGCTATTGTTGATAGGTTTGCAAGCACTGGTAGCATTTTGGACCAAAGGTTTGCAAGCACTGGTAGCATTTTGGACCAAATGCACGCGAGATCAATTTGCTGCTATTTGAATGTCGAACAAAATAAACTAATTCTGAACGAATAGATGTTTCATTCAACTATTCATAACACTAGTGACGTAGCCGTGTCCTAGCCACCTACGCCTCATTGAGGTATCGGTTAAAAAATATTGTAGGAAAACTACTTAACAGGAAATAGAGGCTTTCCAAAACATGCATTTCATTTATAATTTATTCACTACTTGCATCGTAGATATACAAGTACATTGATCAGTGGTGCAAGAGCTAGACAGGAACATTCACAGAGGTGGAAGAGCACAAATTTGCAGGACAAGACACGGGTCACTCTCCTCCCTAACTAGTTGGCAGCATGTAGCTCTTGGCAGGACAGTGACGGTGAGAGGAAAAAGTCTCTCCTTCCTTCCTTTCCTGGATGGCACCAGGTGTTGGCAGGACGAGTGGAGGTGGTGGTGGTGGTTCGAGACCGTCACTTCTCCCCTGAATTGCATCATGTAGGTTTTGGCAAGACAGTGGAGCGTTCTTCGGTGGATGGCAGGACAGAGTGGAGGTGCAAGGCAGATGACATCGCAATCTCCCAGTGCAACACAAGTCTGTCTCCTGCAGCAGGACAGGAATTGGCAGGGCACACGGGATGGACTCTTCCTTCGGTAGTGGCAGGCAGCAGTAGCTGTAACTAATCAAATCCGAAATTCAAAACCTTAATAAAGAACACTTTGACCTCAATGTACTACATATGTGCCCCGTCACAAATACAAGTACACAGAGGAGGTTTGAGAGGAGCCTCAAGTCATGAATAGTGAAGCGCTTCAAAGGACCTACATACAACACAAACCCGACTAAGTCAATCCATTCCATTTATCGACCGCAATTCAACAACCAAGTTAAAGCTTTCTTCTACCTACCTTTATTAGCCTAGGTCTCTAATCAATGCAGAATTGATTTTCTTCTACCTACCTTTATTAGCCTAGGTCTCTAATCAATGCAGAATTGATTTTCTTCTACCTACCTTTATTAGCCTAGGTCTCTAATCAATGCAGAATTGATTTTCTTCTACCTACCTTTATTAGCCTAGGTCTCTAATCAATGCAGAATTGATTTTCTTCTACCTACCTTTATTAGCCTAGGTCTCTAATCAATGCAGAATTGATTTTCTTCTACCTACCTTTATTAGCCTAGGTCTCTAATCAATGCAGAATTGATTTTCTTCTACCTACCTTTATTAGCCTAGGTCTCTAATCAATGCAGAATTGATTTTCTTCTACCTACCTTTATTAGCCTAGGTCTCTAATCAATGCAGAATTGATTTTCTTCTACCTACCTTTATTAGCCTAGGTCTCTAATCAATGCAGAATTGATTTTCTTCTACCTACCTTTATTAGCCTAGGTCTCTAATCAATGCAGAATTGATTTTCTTCTACCTACCTTTATTAGCCTAGGTCTCTAATCAATGCAGAATTGATTTTCTTCTACCTACCTTTATTAGCCTAGGTCTCTAATCAATGCAGAATTAATTTTCTAAGAGCAGCTTCCTTTTCTAAGAAATACACATCTGTGTCCTTTTAGTCGAAAAAGTTGTTCCATCACATGGAAGTCAAATTGCAAGCCTCGCAAGTCTAACGAGTACAACGCAACATACTTAACTGGACATCGATGTCACCACGTTAAGTGCCGCCGTGGATGCACTGCACAGGAATCGCCGTCCACACTCCAACAGCTGTGTACTGCACCTCCCATGTTGTCCCGGCAGCTGCGTTGCCCCGCCACTTAATCGTTCTTTTGAGGTAATATGTACAATCAGGAACCGTAGCGTCTCATTATAAACATGAAATAATAATCTCATATAAACAATGTTAATGTATAGGCCGACAAGGTAATAAGAAAATTGCCAATACTTTATAAGTAAGGAAACAATAAGGAATCGGTGAAAGGTTGTCCGGTGGCGTGATACAGTGTCTATACAGTAAGTATCCTATTAATCCATTATATAACCCGAATACAAAATTTAACAAATCTAAGAGGTTACTTGGTAGGTGAAGGTAATTATCACTGCTGTACGAGACGAGTATACTGTACGTGTGAGTGTGTGTGTATTTAGCTAGTTGTATTATACAGGGCTCGAGCAGGGCTCATTGTCCTGTCTCTATATCTATATATATCCAACATTTCCTTAAATTTCTGCACACTTGCTGCTGTAACAATCTCTTCACACTGTGTGTGTGTGTGTGTGTGCGCGCGCGCCTGTGCGCGTGTGATTAGTGATTGTACACGAGTGAAGAGTACAAATTTCTAAGACGCTGGATAAGACCAAGAGTGAGTGACGTGGTCGTTTGAGGACTAGTAGTTGACTGCCGCGAGTGATATGAGCAGCAAGGCGGAGTTAAAACGGCTAGTGGAGAGGGAGAGGATATGGAGCAGGTGTAGGGAAGATGGTATACAAGGATAGTACCTAAGAAGTACTAAATAATGTGATGGGATATTTAACTCTCCTAAAGAATGAACGAGCGAAGGCAGAGCTTTGACCGGTAACAAGCGTCAGCATCAATTATTATAAATACATATAAACGAACAGGAGCCGGCAGCCCATCAGTGTAGACAGTCATTGTGAAGACAACGCACCTAAAACACACGCAATAACCAAAATACAGAACGAACACAAAAAATAAATAGATAAATAACTAGCAATTAACGAAGTGATACAATACGTTATGTCACACAAAATTGGCCGCTGACAGGCGGCCTACTCGTATACCACCACCTTCGCCACAACTCTGAGCGCGAGGCGAGTCAAGATGTACCGCATCACTACAAACACCTTACACCTCGCTTTAAGGTCACATCAAAGCCCTGCCACGGTGACGCCCGCAAGAGTGTTCCGAGCAGTAATTACGAAGCGCTTGTCATTCATAAAACTTTAATCAAGAGAGCATTTAGGTATAATAATTAGGTTTTACTGGCTACTACCGAGTTAACATTGTAAACCGTTAACAAAATACTTTACAGTACCAAGAATCTTAAGTTACCTGATCACTCGGGCAACAAACCCACTTTCTAAACCGCGGCATGGAACTATCATATTCACGAGTTGGATTTTACCGGTCCTTCACCCTGATTTCAGCACCCCTGTCAAACACACCTGCCACACCAACACCAGCACTAACGCCGCAACAATGAAACACATCAAACTAACACACAAAACCTAAAAAAAAAAATTATAAGACCTCTGTGGCTAAACACATCTTACCTGGGCGCTGCCTTCACGAGAAATGACGACAGCGTTAACTCCTGTTTTTTCACTTCACCTCCTCCTCCTCCCTTCTTCCTCCCTCCTCCCTCCTTCGCCCCCCCCCCCACCTGTTTGTTGTACAGACATCTTAA
>CM035177.1:6364711-6372211 GCA_020233015.1 Callinectes sapidus | reverse complement strand
AGGTGTTGTCCAGAGGTCCCAGGGAGCCGCCCACCTCCTCTGGCAGCTCCTCTGCTGGGATGTGCTGGTGCAGGGAAGACAGATCCTCACCATGGAAGTGTAGCTGTGGCAGGGAAGGGAAGGTATGTGAGAAGTGGTGATAATGGTGGTGGTTTGTGGATGGTGGAGTGTGTGTGCACAAGAGGTGATAGTGACAACATATACTCGCCCTTCTTTCCTCCACTTTTCCCTTCACAAGTTACCTCCACACTCCTCTGTTTCCTCTACCTTTCCTCCAATTTTGACTATCCTACTACCCTTCCTTGATAGATGAAATACAGACAAACACACTGACACTCACCCTTCCCTTGATGGTCTCAGAGAGGAAGGGCTTGATGAGGGAGAACACCCAGTCGAATATGGCCGGCTCATGGACAAAGTGAAGGGCCTTGAAGCGCAGCGGGAAGACCTCCTGCAAGGATCAAGAGTGGTGAGTGATGGTGAGGAATAGATGCTCGTATTCTCAAACACTTCTGTGCTTCACCTCCACTATTTCAAAAGTCATCTTTACACAGCTATATAAAAAAGGAACAGTACTAATCATCTTATTCACAACTCAAAACCACGTAAACACTATTCTAATATACTAATAAAATCAAATAAAACAATTTTAAATAAAAGTGTAAACACACACACACACACACACACACACACACTCACAAACACACACCTGTATTACGGAGATCATTCGCCTGATGTGTGCAGGCGTGAGGTGGTAAGCGTGATTCATGGAAAGGCCAGCGCAGTCCACCACGGCCGCCACACCCCGCAACTGTGTCACCGGCAGCCGCACCACATGTTCC
This sequence comes from Callinectes sapidus, assembly GCA_020233015.1. NCBI lineage: Eukaryota > Metazoa > Arthropoda > Malacostraca > Decapoda > Portunidae > Callinectes > Callinectes sapidus. Next base: position 6,371,369 of record CM035177.1, on the reverse strand, counting down.
AGCACCACCACCTGCGACCGGAACACCTCGTCCAGGCTGGCAGACTCCGGATCCCAAGCCCCTGGTGGTGGTGGGTGAAGAGTTGATTGAATGTTTATAATGGTAGTTTTGAAAGAGAAAGACTTAACATAGTGAGGTGAATGAAGATTGTGATTGAATGATTGCATTTCTTTAATTCTTTTTTTGAATTTTCATGTTTACTCTTCCTTCACTTCTTCCTTACACTCTCATCGTTTTTTTCTCCCTCCCTTTTTCACCTGTGTCTTCTCTCTTTTATTCTCTTCATCATTTCCCTTTCCTTGTTCACTCCTCTTCATCTTCACCCTCTAGTTTTCCTCCTCCCTTCACTTCAAACTCCTCTCCACCTCACCCATCCTCTATCTCCCCTCTCTTCCATTCTTATCACCTCCTATCATCACTAACTTACTCTCCTTTGGTCTTTTCATTAATTTCTCTTTCCATCTTCATTGATCCTCTCTCTCTCTTCCCATTTTCATTCTAACTCTTCTCTTTCTTTCGTCTCACCCGTATCTACCATCTTTCCTCTCCCTCTTCATTAATTTCCTATCCCCCCCTCCTCTCTCTCTCTCTCTCTCATACCCGCCACTTACCAGCTCTGAAGATAAGCACAGTGCGGCCGAGTGTGTCCGGTGTGGGCAGGACTGTCTGAAGGTGCAGTGGCCATACCGATTCCAGGGCTGAGGGCACCAGGTTCACGTACAGATCTGCATTCTCCTGCCTCGCTCTGTAGTAACTCCGTAGCTGTACCAGGGATGCAATGGGGGAAGGAATAGGAGTTTGTCTGGTGTTTTAGGTACATAAGAACATAGGAAAATGAGGGAAGCTGCAAGAGGCCGTTAGATCTATTCCTGGCTGTCCCTGTGTGAGCACCTCTGCCCAATTCCACCCATCATCTTCATCCATAAACTTGTCTAAGACAGCAGATATATAGTTTTATTTCATGTATTATCATTATTTATTATTCTTTTATTCTACGTAAGAATTGAAGCCAAAGAAGGAAACTATGCCCCATTCAATGCTCGTACAGGGGCAAGTTAAGACCCGCCAAACCACCACTTGTCTCAGCATCACTCGAGACTGATAAAGTGAAGGAGTGTTGTGACAGAGATCTCATCCTCAGTTATAATCGGTCAGTAATTTTTACCTTCTCTTCTCACCAGCTTATTTCTCTGTGCTTCTTATTTCCTGACTGGTTAAAGTGAATGGGTGAGTGTCATGACAAAGCTTCAATTATGATCTGATACAGTGAAACTACTTTGCCTTCCCAACAATTTCTCTGTTCCTTTTACTTTCTTCAACATTGTCATTATTCGTAATCTGTTGCGGTGAATCTACCCTGCCTTTCCACCAATTTTTACCCCGCACGACACTCTTCAACTTTCAAATCTAACCATTACAGTCCACCACAGTCATTCGGTCGGTCTTCTCTTCTCATCAGCTCTACCCTGCCTTCCCATAAATTTTTAGCCCGTATGACACTCCTCATCTTTCAAATCTAACCATTACAGTCCACCATTGATTCAGTCTTCCCTTCTCATCAACTCTACCTTGCCTTTCCATCAATTTTTAACCCCTGCGACACTCCTCAACTTTGAAATCTAACCATTACAGTCCGCCATAGTCTTCCCTTCCCATCTACTCCTCCCAAGACACTGTTCAATCCACGCCATACTCACCATTGCCATCGCCTTGTCGTAGTCAAACTTCCGTGCCCTGAGGAAGGAGAGGAGGAAAGGCTTGTCCAGGCGAGAGTTCAGGCTGGGCTCCGCTTCCACGATCTCCCTGAGGACAAAGAGAGGCAAGGTGTCACTGAGGGACTGCCAAAGGGAGGCCAGGCACGTCACGAGATAAAAATAATATCTTTAGTAAATCTTTGAAGTTCATGTATTGAGTGTTTTGTATATTGATTAGTCTGTATGTACATAATGAGATTCACATATTGAGTGCTTGTAAATTGCCATCAGACTGTAGATAAGATAAGAAGTTTCATCCCCCCAGGGTTACGTATATATATAGTATAGCATTTACTTCAGTATTTAAGCTTTTAAAATAGTTCGATAGACAATGTGGAATTTTAAGCATCATTTTGTATGTATATGTTTAAAAAAAGATTGATATCCATAAAAGTAATGTTGTTTGGAAATGAAATGTGTATACATTGACGTATCAACAGTGTATCCTTCACTTTTCATACAGTGACACTTGAAGACCAACCGAGCCATCATTCAGGTCTTGACAGTCACTCACAGCTGGTCAAGTGAGTGATCGACATGACTGACACCCATACTCAGAAACACACTAAGACAATTTTTTCCACGGCCATAATGACAACTAGCCTTATTGTCAGGACACTTTCTCCTTTTAATAAACTAGAAATCTTGCTAATTCATCCCCAAAACCATATGAATACTCTTAAAGACACGAGTATCTGCAAATAAACCCTTTGGAAAGCAGTGATGGTAAGAGAGCTAAGCGTTTCTGAATACGGATCTGAGACTCAAGCCACAGTCACCACCAGCCACACAGCTCACCTCAGCGCCTGCACATCCCGGTCCACCCAGTCTGGCTTCTCATGCAGGTCCCCCTCGGCCTCCTCAGACAGCTCAGGGGGAAGGGAGCCGTCCCCAGCACCCGCCACTATCCTCCGGTCCGTCCTTAACACCTCCAGCACCGCCCCCACCACTCCCTCACTCCCCAAAACATTCCCCCCTTCACCCTCTCCACCACCACCTCCTCCTCCTCCTCCTCCTATACTGAGCGAAGTCACTGTGCTGCTCTCCTGTGAATGTTCGCTGTGCTGTGCCGCTGCTGTTGCTTGTGTTGTGCCTGTTGTGGTGTCTTGCTGTGGTGGTTTTGTCTCTGATGTCGCTGCCGCTGTCCCCGTCCTGGTGTCCTCACCCTCTGCTGTGATGGGCGCGCTGTTCAGGCTCTCATCGCCTCTTGTTGCTGCTGTTGCTGTTGCTGTATTTGTGTTGATTTGTCGCTGCTGCTGCTGCTGCTGTTTTGTTTCGTCTGGCTGTCGTGGGAAAGAAGGAAAGAGAAAGTTTAGTTGGTCTATTCTGGATGAAAAAAAGTCTGAGAAAATTTGGTAACCTTGTGTGTTGCGAGTGGAAAAGATGACGGAGAAAAACAACTATAATGAGAGAGAGAGAGAGAGAGAGAGAGAGAGAGAGAGAGAGAGAGAGAGAGAGAGAGAGAGAGAGAGAGAGAGAGAGAGAGAAATACACACAGAAATACTACCTAGCTCTCCTGTGCATTGTGGGTAAAGAGGAAGGTAATGGTAGAAGTAATCTTAAGGCAAACTTTACAACTGATCCCTACCTGCTTCTGTATCTCCTCTTTCCTATCACTAGAACGCATTTAGGACGGAGATTGCATGGCACAGCGTAAAACAAGAGAAAATAAAGGAAAGAAAAACAAGAAAAAACTAAAAAAAGAAGGTTGGAATGAATGAAAAAAACAAATAACGTTGAAGGAAATTAAATACCCCAGAGAGAAAGAAAGAAAAAAAAAACAAAGAACAGAAGGAAAGAAAGTAAGAAAAGAAAAAAAGATTAAAAAAGAATAAAAAGAAAAGAACACCGAATAAAAGGCAGAACAAAAAGAAAGAAAAGATGAAACAACAACAACAACAACAACAACAACAACAAAACAATATTAAAGAAAAAATACACAAGAAAAGAAAAAGTTAAAAAAAAAAAAAAAAAAAACATAAACAAGACTAAAGAAGCAAAGTAAAAAGAAGAAAATAAAAAGAAAAGAACGCCCCAACTAACAAACAGACCAGGCAATCTCCCCACCCTGTTCCAGTATCCACCCCGCTCCACTCACTTCTCCCTCCATGGTGAGCTGCGAGGCGTGGGGTGGTGGTGGGCTGAGTGGATGCAGAGTGGACAAGCCTGACTCCTCCCTCGTCTCCACCATGCTGGGTCTGTGTGGATGGAAGAAGTGAGACTGAGTGAGACGGAGAGAGAAGAGTCTGTGTGTGTGTGTGTGTGTGTGTGTGTGTGTGTGTGTGTGTGTGTGTGTGTGTGTGTTATTAGTGGGAGTTTTATCAGTTTTTTTGTTTTTTGTTTTTAAAGGGAGATAAAAAATGAATTGATCTGTAATTGAGTGGTGGATGGTTGAGACAGACTCAGCCATCATGTGGTTAGTGGTGAGCCAATAGGGAGCTTTGAAATGGTTGTTAAGTTGATGGATGGTGAATGTATAATGTATATCTATCTGTCTGCTTGTCTGTCTGTCTGTATGTACTGTATGTATGTATATCTGTATGTATGTATGTTTAATATTGAAAAAAAGGTAAAATAAACTTAATAAGATTACAGAACAGATTAGAACAACAAAGCTAATGAAAATTAAACGTAAAAGGAGAAAATTAATATGCAACTATAATTTCTCTCTCTTTCATTATTATAGTCCTTTTGCCTCTTCCTCCTCCTCCTCCTCTTCCAACAAGTGAAGGAAAGGGAAAGAAAAAAAGAAAGAGATTGAGGGATACACTGGAATAGAAAAAGAGTGCAGGGGAGAGGGTTAAACACACACACACACACACACACACACACACACACACACACACACACACACACACACACACAGAGGGGGGAGCTCGAAATAGAGTTGAAAGAGAGAGATTGAAAAGAAAGGTGGATGAAGTCACTGAGAGAGAGAGAGAGAGAGAGAGAGAGAGAGAGAGAGAGAGAGAGAGAGAGAGAGAGAGAGAGAGAGAGAGAGAGAGAGAGAGAGAGAGAGAGAAGTTTGAAGTCATACAGATCACAATGACTTAGATCCAGTGTGTGTGTGTGTGTGTGTGTGTGTGTGTGTGTGTGTGTGTGTTTGATTTACTCTTATCATATCTCCTCCTACAACTCGTAATGAGAGTGGTACTTGGTCTGCCTTGTGATAAGAGAGAGAGAGAGAGAGAGAGAGAGAGAGAGAGAGAGAGAGAGAGAGAGAGAGAGAGAGAGAGAGAGAGAGAGAGAGAGAGAGAGAGATCATTATTTCTCTGACAAAATCCCTCACATACAAAACATACCGGAACAACAACATTCAAGACACAACAAAGGTACAGCAAAAGCTTCAATAACACCACACATGTCACATCTCGCCTTGTCCACTTCCATCCACCACCATAACGACAACACGATATCAGACCACACCAATATTTCTAACCTAACATAAACTAACCCAATGTCTCGAACACACAACATACACACTCAGAGCCGGATCAGTCTCCCTATCTAATCCCACTAACAAACTACAGCAACGAATGGCTTTGTTTTATCATAGGTGGGATGGGATGGGTGGTGAGTGTCAGTCATAAAGGTGTTTTTTGAGGCTCATTTTCTTCAAACACATCAATGCTTCGCCTCCACCACTTCAAAAGACTTTATTTATATTTACACTAGTTTTAAGTTTTAAGATGCTTTTTTTTTATAGAATGACAAGATCTCTACATTATATACTGGAGAAACCCTCTCTAAAACCATCCAATCATCTTTGTGGTCGTGGAAAATAGTCGTGGTGAGAGCAAAGCGTTTCTAAATAATGTACAGCTGGTGTTCTGGGACCGGCACTTCAGTCGGCTTTTTTGTTGTTTTTGTTGCCCTAGGCCGCTTCCCTTCTACATAAAAGAAAGGCTTTAACTGAAGATATTCATGTTTTTAAGAGTATTTCTATGATTCAGGTGATGGATCACCAAGATTTTTATTTTATTATAAGGAACAACTATGTTGAAAACCAGTCTTATCATCTCTGTGGCCTTGGAAAATGATCGTAGTAAGAGCAAATGTTAACACGATCCACTGGTGTGAGTACTTCGTTGTGCGTCTTGGCAACAGAACCTTCACCACCACCACCACCACCACTGCTACTGCTCTGAGGGGGTTGGGTGTCGAATGCAGACCCCCGCTCCCCTGCCTGTCTCTATTCATAAATCAAGCGTCTAGTCATCGTCACGTTAAAGCTTGTACTCTTGTAATGAGGGGTATATTCTTTACTGCTACGTATTGGGTGTACACATAGATTAGTAATTATCTGTGTATTTTAAGTGATAGACGCATTGAAAGGTTAGTTAATGGTTTCGTGTCATAGATGTATATTATAACAACGCTACTGTGATTGTGAAGGGAATGTAAAACAAGAATTTCTGTTAATGACAGCCCTGGTGCTGTACAAAAGTTATCTTCATAATTTTGTTGCAAAATTGATAAATTAATTAATAAATGAATAGATAAATATATATATATATATATATATATATATATATATATATATATATATATATATATATATATATATATATATATATATATATATATATATATACACAAAAGGAAGCCAGCATTTTCAGAACGCAGAAGTAAAAATACAACATTCGTGAACCTAATCATCAATTACGTCTCCATCCTCACAATTATCTTTCTAAAAATTTCCTTTCTGATAAATGCTGAAAGCTTCATTGTCTTCCTTCCTCTCTCGGATCTTTCTAATCTTTTTTTTCCTTCTCTCTCTTTCTCCGACTCAGACTTGCAGTATCAGAGTTCACTAAACTTATCTTTGTACTCTCAGAACTTCAATGCATGAGGGAGGCAAGGCAGAAGAGCAGATGATGCGTGCAGAAGAGGAGGAGGGGGAG
>CM035177.1:6306892-6318790 GCA_020233015.1 Callinectes sapidus | reverse complement strand
GAGAGAGAGAGAGAGAGAGAGAGAGAGAGAGAGAGAGAGAGAGAGAGAGAGAGAGAGAGAGAGAGAGAGAGAGAGAGAAGAACAATGGTGTGTGGTATTCAAAGCTCAAAAGAACATAAACAACACACTAAAAAATCTAAATAACATACTTTGACCTGACCTAACCTAACCTCACTTACCCTAATCTTACCTTAAATTTGATCTGATAATTTGTATGATACTATGTAAAGCTAAACTAACCTAGACTAATCCTTTCAGTACCGAGACACATTTTTACCACGAATTTTGTGTGTGAATAGACGATTTTATTGACATTAGGAAGGATCTATGGAGGTCAAAAGATTAATGGCCAGAGTCTGTGCTATTTTAATCCCCACATGAGTTTCTGAAGCTGTAGAAAGTCGACATGATATTAAGAACAAATATGAAAATGCGTCTCTGAACTGAAGGGGATAATGTATCCTTTTCTTTTATATAGGGTATTATGATCTCTCTATATCCTTAAGTAAGATTGAGTTATTTGGGTAAGCATAGTAGTAGTAGTAGTAGTAGTAGTAGTAGTAGTAGTAGTAGTAGTAGAACACCATTGCCCCCCAGTTAACACCCCCCTCCCACTCTTCCCCAACAGGTCACGTGACGCAAGGGGATGGGAGAGTAAGGGGGAAGAGGGAGCCACGCCCCCCGCTCCCCCTGACCCACCGCCCTGAGCACCAGACCACAGCAACAGCTCCGCTAACAGTAAAGAAAAGAAAAGGAGAAAGAAGAAAAAAAAAAAAAAAAAAAAACAGACGAAGAATGCAAAGTTAGAACGACAAAAAAAAAGAAAGAAAATTGTAAAGCAAAGTGAAGAACATACACACAGACACACATAAACAGAGAGAAAAATAGAAAGAAAATACACACACACACAAAAAAAACAGGAAGTGAAGAAAACACACATACATACACACCCTCATACATAATTACTACATACACTCACACACGTATATACAAGTGTCGGTAATATCTCTTTCACTCGAAGGTCTTCCCAATACGGTACAGTGAGAGAAAGAGAAAGAGGAAGAAAGAAAGAGAGTCAGAGAAAGAGAGAGGGAGAGAGCAAGGCAGTCCCCGATAACACCACGATAACACACTCCTTCACTTATCGGTACAGGAGGAAACACGCATGACAGAAAAGATCTTCCTCTGGTATTGGTCGATTAGCGAAGTTGCTGATTTTGGCTGATAAGATAAAGAGAAGATAATTAACACAAGATTGACTGACGGTGATTAGATAAGAGAAAGAAGGACATAACACAAGAGGCTAAAAAAGATAGATTAGACTGAATATCGGTAAATGAAAAATGAAATAAAGAGAAACAAGAAGATTAACACAAAATTGACTGATTGTGATAAGACAAGGACGAAACACAAGATAGGGCCACTGAAGATCATAAAATAAGCCAAAAAGGAGATAAATAATACCAAAAAGATAAGATAAAGAGAAACAAGAAGATAATTAGCAAGAAAGGAGTGAGTGAGGGTGATAGGCTGTAAAGAAGACTCGATACTAATCACAGCCGACTCGATTCTACTCAAAAGGAATTGGATTCTAATCACAGACGCCTGGATCCCACTCAAGAGGGATCGAATATCCCTTACAAAACACCTGAACGCACTCCGAAAGGGATCAAGCAGCAAGTGTGATTGATGCTATTGATTCTCCCACTCTCTCTCTTCTTGCCTCCTTCCCTTAAAAGGATTGAACACTGCAACACGACAGAAAAGGGATTTGGAACGTCTCTCCCTCCTTGCTTGGCGGTCCCCTTCCCTAACCGTCCTTGGAATATTAATAAGTGAGGAGAAAAAATAGGATTCGATTCCCTTTAAACCTAACGACAAAGGGCTCATCCCTTCGTCTATAAAAACTACTGGATCCCTTCAGTAATTCCTCCTAATACCCATTTTAATCCCATAAACCCTCTTGTCCCCCTCCACACACATACACACACACACACACACACACACACACACACACACACACACACACACAGAGGAAAAGCTGAGTATTGGTTTACATTCTTTCCTTCCTTGGCAGACATCCAATAGAGTCTTATATATTCCTCTCTTCACCCCTATAACCTCCTCATCGTGGTCATCGAGTCGTTCTCGTCCTCTGCCACCCTTAAAGCCCCCAGCAGTACCGCCAGCTCCTCGTCCAAGCTTGTAGAGACACGCGAAGACTACAAAGGAAGGAAGAAAAGTCGAAGGAAGGAAGGGACGTAACAGATTTGCTGGAGGAACAGAACTGCTTGCATTGTGGAAGCGACAGACGAGGGAAGGAACGAACACAAGTGAGAAAAGAGACAATTGAGTTCTTTCACTGACATTCGCAGCACATCTCCCCAACACTCATAAACTCCAGCTGACTAACTACAACACTCATATCGCCACAGCTCGGCCACTCACTCCCCCGAACTCGATCTGTTCCAAGCACACCACTTACCTCCAGAACTCGCTCCCCTCCAACCGGCAAGATTGATTCCCCAACGAGCGACAAGGGCCTTGGGGTGGAGGCGCCGCCCATCAAGAAGAACAGATGCCGCACTTGCCTCCGCTTCCACCTCACCGCCTTCTTCACCCTGGTGGCGTGCTTCAGCTCCTTCGCCTTCCTCTTCCTCGTGCCCTTCATCATCGACCCGGCCTTCTCCACCATCTTCGCGGACTTCGACACGGAGCCGCGGATGTGCGTCACCAAGGAGTCAGTGTTCATGCACGGCGCCAGTAACTGCTCGTGGTCATCGTGCCGCGAGGGCTGCACCAATGAGATCTTCGAGTGCCTTCACATCTACGTCAACTACAGACACGACCCAGAGGGACTCAAGAATGGCGTCAACTTCACGGAGGCGGAGGAAATAGATTTAGAAAGCTGGGATGTCTACGATGCAAGGCTCTACCCGAATGTCAAAGGCTGCGGATATCCACCTACCGTCAACTGCACTACCTTTGCGTCCAACTACAGTGCCGTTGGGAAGACTTACCCTTGCTATTACTCCAAGAAGATCCCCACAATGGTTCTCAACGCTCTAGACATCCCGGGGGTAAAGAGAGACCTGGTGTACGCCATCGTGATTCCCTGGGGCTGCTTCTTCGTGTCCATTCTCTACATCATGGTGACGTATGCGGGAATGAGAGGGCCGGACGAGGAGGACGATAAGGCGCAGGAGGTGAGCTCGAGTAAGGCGTCCAAGGAAGCGTCGAATTACTCCCTCCGCTCCATCGGCAAGACTATAAACCACGGCATGAACAAACTCAGAGGAGAGCCTGATGATAAGGGGTAAGTCAGTGTACGTGTGTGTGTGTGTGTGTGTGTGTGTGTGTGTGTGTGTGTGTGTGTGTGTCTGTGTGTGTCTGTGTGTGTTTTTCTCATTATTATTCATTATTTTTCTTTTCTCATGCATTTTTCTATTTTCTAAATCTTTGTTCTTTCATCTTTGTCTGTCTCTATCTGTCCGTCTCTCTCTCTCTCTCTCTCTCTCTCTCTCTCTCTCTCTCTCTCTCTCTCTCTCTCTCTCTCTCTCTCTCATATGTATTCACTCACTTTTTTGACAAATTTTTAAACTTTTGTAACTTTTCATGTGTGTGTGTGTGTGTGTGTGTGTGTGTGTGTGTGTGTGTGTGTGTGTTCTTTTTTAAATGTCTCTATCACCTCATGTTGACTTACAGCAATTCAATGTTTGTCTATTTGTATGGTTTCCTGCCCCCTCTCCCTCTCCCTGCCTCTCCCTCTCTCCCTCCTCCTCCTCCACCTCCTCCTCCTTCTCCTCCTCCTACTCCTCCTCCTTCTCCTCTTCCTCTTCCTCGTCCCGCCAAATTTGAGTATATGTGAAAATATCATTGAATTTCTAAAAGGTTTTCATGTCTGTATTAAAATTTGTAGGAAAAAATGCGACAGGAATTTATTTAAGTTTGTTCTCTCTATATTCATTTTCTTTTTTTTTATGATTTTCCTTTTCTTTTTTCGTGTTGAAAGATACACAAAGAGAAGAATTTATTTATTCATGTGAGAGAGGAAGAGATAAAAAACAACACAGACATTGAATTTCGTGTGATTAAAGGATAGTATTCTTCTTTTTCTTACACTACTACTACTACTACTACTACTACTACTACTACTACTACTACTACTCCTACTACTTGACCTACGTGACCACAAACAGACCTTCACCTCACCTGTCATTAATCAATAGTTGGCCACTCACCTGTGCGTGTGTGTGTGTGTATGTGTGTGTGTGTGTGTGTGTGTGTGTGTGTGTGTGTGTGTGTGTGTGTGTGTGTGTGTGTTTTATGCAACATTAAGTGGTTTTCGTATTTTATTTTGTTCCTTTTTAACTTTTATTACTTTATTTTGTTTTATCTTGCTTCCCAGAAAGAGAGAGAGAGAGAGAGAGAGAGAGAGAGAGAGAGAGAGAGAGAGAGAGAGAGAGAGAGTTGATGAGTCGAGAAGAGGATTTTACGAGCTGAAAATGGAGGAAAGAACATGTTAGGAATAGAAATGTGAGAGAAGAAGTGAGTGAGTGAGTGAAGTGAGGGGAGTGAGTGAGAGAAGGACAGGTTAATACGAAATAAAGACAGGAAAAGAGAGACACGTGTAGTAAAATAGGTAATAAAGAGAGGGAGAGAGAGAGAGAGAGAGAGAGAGAGAGAGAGAGAGAGAGAGAGAGAGAGAGAGAGAGAGAGAGAGAGAGAGTGTTAAATAGTATACAGAGAATTGAGAGAGAAAGAGAGAGAGAAAAAAAGAAAACGGAGTCCATTCAGTAAGAGAGCGCTGCGTCACTCCCCCACTATCATATCGACAAGTGGTGGCAGCGACTCGGATCAACACCAACAGGTAGTTTAGTTATAGACCGAAAAAAATATTAGAAAAACGCGCTGTGAGAGTGTATAGGAGAACTGAAGCACTGGAGAGAAGGAGAGATAAGGGAAAGGAGGGGAAGGAAAGTAGTCTGATAGCATGGAGGGAGGAAGAAACGTACATGATAGTATAGAAGGGGAAGAGAGGGAGCTAGGTCAGGAATCACGGGTTATATAATGGGAGGGGGAGGTGTGGTATCGCTCGGCAGGGAGGCAGAGAAGTACTAGAGTGATGTGAAGGGCCGGGGAAGATCGATGTAAGGATGATAACAGCGCAGGAGGAGGAAGTGAGGTGAAAGAGTGGAAAGGGTGACTTGATAACTGATAAGATTCTACCGGTAAAAAGGTCAATAAAGATAGTAACAACAATTTCTCAACCTTAGGACGCAGAAATTAATAAATAAATAAATAAATGGCTCTAAAATATACATGTAAGGGGAGGTAGTGAGGTAAAAGATACGATAACTGATGATATTCTACATTTTCATTCTCAGTCTATATTCTTATTCTCTTTATTTTTTTTTCTGTGTGTCTGTGGTTTAGTGGCTCATAAGAGTGTTTTTTTTTATTTGGGTAATTTATTTGTTTACTTTTATTTAACTGAATATTGTTTTGTATGTCTTATTTTGTTACGATTTACATTTGTGTGTGTGTGTGTGTGTGTGTGTGTGAGAGAGAGAGAGAGAGAGAGAGAGAGAGAGAGAGAGAGAGAGAGAGAGAGAGAGAGAGAGAGAGAGAGAGAGAGAGAGAGAGACGAGAGAGAGAGAGAGAGAGAGAGAGAGAGAGAGAGAGAGAGAGAGAGAGAGAGAGAGAGAGAAAAGGAGGAAAGACAAGATGAGAGGAGAGTGAGAGGATGGAGGACATCGGAGAGAGAGAATGCTGACTGTGGCAAAAGAAATTGAAGAGGCTTAGCTGATCATTGTCATAATTCACCACAACTATTTATTTACCACAACTAATAATCTGCATTGTTTCCTTTTTTTTTTTAACACGTTTTACTTTCAAACTTTCATTCTTCTCTCTAATTGAAGATATTCCAGAGATAAACTATCCAATTTTTTTCTTCAATTAATCCTTTCACCTTCATATTTCACATTTTAATCTAAACATTCCAAAAAATAACTAATTTACATTCTTTCATATTTCTCTTATGCTTCTCTAATCTAAATATTTCAGAAATGATAAATAACCCGCATTCTATTTTATTTCCCTTATTCTTACCTTTCATTTAAATATTCCTGAAATTAACTAATCCTTCTTCCTTTCATGTTTTTTTTTTTATAATTTCCAAAGACCATTTAACACCTGAGCTTTATTATCATAGTTCTCCTTCTCAATACCTAACACAGTCTTCCCTCTAACTTTTTATATTCCAGAGACTTAATAACCACTTTTATCGTGTTTCTTTCTTAACCTTAAACTTACTAATAAGTATTAATGGTGTTCCTATCTTTTACTTTCAACAATCTTCCTTTTTTCATTTTAATAATCAAGCATTTCTATTTCTAAAACAACCACTTCTCTTTCCAGTTCTAACATTCCAGAGACTAACTAATCTAATCTCCTTTTCTTTCGTGTTTCTCTTAATTCATGTCAAGGGAGCACTTGAACTTAATCCATTCCCATTTATTTACTTCCTTTGAGCACTGTATTCAATGTAATTATCGCACAGTCACTTCATGGCACACTCAGGCAATACAAATGACACATATACACATACACACACACACTCCCTCAAGCCAAGTGTTTAACCCACACACCAAGGGTATTATCTCATTTGTTTTTGCAGTGTTACTCGTAGCTATTCTGGTTCAAACATACACGTACACCAGCGAAAGAAAAGCAGAAGAGATTAGGAAGGATTTTATAAGCCGGGCAAAGTCATCAGTTAATAAGAACAGGTATGGTTTGTGCGGTTTTAGAATCTATCTGTCTATCTACTTGTCTGTCTATACTAACATTGATTATGGCTATTCTCTCTCTCTCTCTCTCTCTCTCTCTCTCTCTCTCTCTCTCTCTCTCTCTCTCTCTCTCTCTCTCTCTCTCTCTCTCTCAAGCACGACATTTTTGCACGCATGATTAACAAGTAGAAAAAAGAAACTTCAAAATTTTGGCTTCATTCATTCCTCCTGGTCTTCATCTCTTCTACTACTCGCTTCTTGCTGTTCTGATTCAACTACTTTGCTTTCCTCTGTCTCCTCCTTCCCCTTCCCTTTCTCCCTTGCTGCTTCTACGCCGTCTGCTCCCAAAACCCAGGCACTCACCCGCTGGAGGAAGGACGGGTGGTTAGGCTGGATAGAAAACGAGAGATTCTATAAAAGTGACGAGATGGGAAAGTTGTTCATGGGTGTTACGTTGGGTTTTACGAAGTAGTGAGCAAAGAAGCGAGGAATTTTATCTTAATGTTTGTAGGAAGTGTTGTGTGTTGAGGGTTTAATGAGGTTTGGAGTTTGATAGGAGTTGTTATGAGTGAGGAAGTGATGAGAAGGTTGGTGTAGTATGGTAATGTTTGTTCGTGTAGGTTTGTGTGTTTTGGCATTAGTTTTCGGAGAGGGGAAGTGGATAGGAAGGAAAGTCTTGTTGACATTACAGTGTTCTGTCTTGAGGTGTGAAGGTTAGGTTCAGGATACTCTAGAGAGTTGTTATGAGTTGTAATGTTGTGACAAAGTTATCGTCAGTCTAAATTAAAATTAAGTTGACGTCAGTCTAAGAGGGAAATAAAAAGAAAAATAAGTAATGTACTGTTCTTGTGTATTTAAAGATTTGAAATTTGAAAGACACGAAGCAGGCACATAATTCTAAACTTGCCATAAATATTTGGTCATGCTTTCACTAATATATCGTTTCCTGTTGCTTTAATCTGCTTCTTTCAACGCGTTCAGCATCTCCTCTCCTCCCCAACAGAGTTATCCCTCACACATTCCTACAAAGCAGAATGTGATTTAATTAATACAGTTTATCTTTGCCTAAAATTACTTGAATTCTTAAAAAAACACCATGTCTACTAGAATATCTAACTTTTGGCCTTTAGCTCGTATTAAAAGAGGACTTAGTAAATGATAAGCTCCAGATAAAACTTGGGTCATTGTAGGTGAAGCTTTGCAATACGAGAGTACAGAGACCAAAACCTTTACTGAATAACATACTACGAGGCCACCTTGGGAACAGCCTTAGCCACACTCTCAGTATAGTGAACCAGACCATTGTGTCCCCATTAGAACAGTGAAGAGTGGCTGGTTCTGCATTAAGTCGGGTAAAACGAGAGATTTGTTTTAGCACGAGGCTCCCAGAAAGGACTGGAGTATTGTAGTGTTGGTGGAGGGTAGTGAGGGCAGCAGCATCACACCCTGGCGACCCCCACCTCAGCAGGCGTCATGAGTGCGTGTGACGTGCCCTGGGGATACTTATCACCGCCAACCCCTTCAGTACTGGGACGCATTTTCATATTTATTCTGTTTATCATTTGTCGATTTTATACAGCTTCGGAAACTCGCGTGGGGTTTAAAATAATACAGACTCTGGCCATTAATCTGACCTCCATAGACCCTTCCTAATGTAAATAATATCATCTAATCACACTCAAAACTTGGTGAAAATGTGTCACGGTACTGAAGGGGTTAAGAGTCTTGGACAACAAACGGATGATGTATTAACGTCGAACAAGCACGGATTCAGACGGGAAGGTCGCCAAGGTACGATGATGCAGCTTTTAGTCCCTCTGGCCTTGAAGAAAAAGAGTGTACGCGAGTGGGTAGGAGTGCCTGGTGTTTTAGAAGTGGACAGGTGACAGTTTCCACGCCGCCCACACAAAGCATACCTGAGACAGCCAACGCGATGCTTAAGGAGAGAGAAGGTACAAGCGCTTGCATAATACAAAAGGGAAAACATGAATGAACAGTGACGGAATAGGAAAGTGGAGAAGGTGGTGGCAGGGAAGTCAAGAAAAGACTGAAGCTCAAAATAAAGTAATGTCATGTGTATTTATATGTCACGTTTAACTCCTTCACTACTGGGACCCATTTTCATATTTATTCCGCTTATTATTTGTCGATTATATACAGCAGAAACTCATGTTGGGATTAGAATGGTACAGACTCTGGCCATTAATCTTCTGACCTCTATAGACCCCCTTTAATGTCAATACAATCGTCTAATAACACCCAAAACTGTCAGTAAAAATGTGTCCCAGTACTGAAAGAGCTAAAAAGGGAGCAAAAAATAAAATATGTACTTCAGCTTGATATTTCGTGACCACTTTCTCCATTGAATAAGAAACAATGAACTACAAACACTACATTATCCAGGCAATGTGTTGTGTTGTTAGTGTTGCATCAGGAGATACACCTATTTCTTTTCTCCCATCCCTCCCCTTCCCTCCCTCACTCTCACCCTCGCCTTCTCAATCAAAACAAAAAACCCAACACCAGCAAAATACACCATAAAAAAAAATCCTTAAAAAACACGCTTCTACACATGTCTTGAATCACTATATAGTATACATATATAAAAAAACAACAATAATGATGGTTTAAATGTCTATGTATCCTTGATAACCAGACACATGATTTATTGATTTATCATTTAATGTATACATGTTGCTGATCTTTTTCCAAATCCTTGTGTTCCTTTTCTCTGACACGTGTTTGTACAGCTGTGTCACAAAGCACTGTTTAAAATGTGGCTTTCTTTATTTCATTTACCATTATTTCCTTTCAGTCTGTACTCACGTCAAGTCTTTCTCCATTGACAGCTTTTCCTTGTTACTCTGGTGGATTTGTTTTCTTTGGTTTTGATACATTAATGTCTTCTCTTCAGTCTTCACTCTTCACTCGCCTTGTCCTTGTTTTCCTTCCCTATTATTCGGTTTCATGTCAGTGTTTTTCAACTGCTCAGTGAGAAATTAGACTACAAAGAAAAGAAAGGAAGAGGAAAGAAAAAGAGTGAATTTGACTATATACATAACAAAGAGGGAAAATGAAAAAAAAATGTATTATGTGTATTTTATCATTATTATTATTATTACTATTTTTTATTGCTGTTATTATTATTATTACTATTACTATCATTATCCTTTTAACTTACTATTGTTATCTTTTTTTTGTTTCCCACTCACTTTATCTCAATCTGTACTGTCTACTACCCTCCTTATCTCTTCTCTTTTTTTTTGTATCTCAAATTACAGGTCCCTCTCTCTTCTCTCTTACGAAAATGATTATGATAATGACACTGACTCTATCTATTGAGAAAAAAATACTGTTATAATGTGAGTAAACTCTTACCCCACTGAACCGCCTGCCTCTTGTGAATGTGCGTCTGCATGTTACGTACAGCCTTTCAGTACAATGGGACGTAACATCCTCATAGCTTCCTTCTCCCCCAGTGTTTAGTAGTCATTGTTGTTGTTATCGCTGCTGCTGCTACTGCTGCTGCTATTACTATTATACTGTGACTATTTCTACTACTACTACTACTACTGTTACTACCTCTGTTGCTATTACTATTGTTGTTCTAATCTTACAGTACTAATTCACGTACTTATACTAATAACTCCGTGTGTAGTAGAGTCAGCATGTTGTATTCCTCTTTTTATTACTTACCTACTTACTCATTCCTCTCTCTACTTACTACTGTACTAGCTTGATTTTTGGGTCATCTCTGAAAACATATTGTACCATAGAGAGACTGAGAAAATGAAAGTAAGACGGGACATATATATTTAACTTTTTTTTTTTGCTATAGTTGCAGACGCGCGCGCGCGCACACACAAACACACACACACACACACACACACACACACACACACACACACACACACACACACACACACACACACATTGATACGTATATACATCGACACACACCCACACCTACACACACACACACACACACACACACACACACACACACACGATGGAAAAACCTGTACCATATTCGGTGAGATATTTTTTTTTCTTTTATTTCAAACGGATGGAAAAGAAAACATCGTCATTTCGAGCAACAATTTTTTCTCCCTTTTTTTCATGGTTTATTTTTTCCCTCGTTTTTTTTTTTTTTTTCAGCGCCTTCGACATATGTGAAGCTCATTTTTTTTTTAGACACCTACCTTCATTATTTGTTTATCATTTTTTTTCGAGCGACAGATAGTGAGTTTTTTTTCTTTTAAGGAAATCCCGTGTTTGATTTTTTTGTTTCGTTTTTCTCCGCATTTATATTTTCAGTATTTTTTTTTTAACGACGATCGTTTTTTATATTATTCCCTCTTTTTTTTTCTCCTTTTTTTCCTTTCTTTTTGCTCTCTCTTCCCTTGCCATATACTTTTTTTTTCCTTTTCGTTATTTTATAGAAGCTTTACTCGTATATTAGTTTCCTGCAATACTTCCCACCTATTTTATTGATCTACCCCTTTTCTTTACCTCAACAATATTAGTTTTTTTTCTATAATCTCCATTTCCTACTTTTGTTTTTTCCATAATGCCCATTTTCTGCTTTTATGTATTTTTTTCTCTATAATCTCCATTTTCTACTTGTATCTTTTTTTATATAATCCACATTTTCTACTTCATTTATTTCGGAAGCGTCTAAAAATTGATCAAAAAACAAAGAAAGAAAATGAACATTCACTTCGCACAATTAACATTTCAAACACGTGGATATATATATATATTTTTTTCAAACACCGCCTCAAAACACCCGCTGATAATGTGTGTTTTGTACGCCCCGTGTGTGGATATATTAATGAGTCACAGTGGGTACCGTATTAATTAACATTTCAAACACGGCGGGTATTTCCCCTCTACGTGCGGCGATGGTAGCAATTCGCGCTGGAAACTTTACACACACACACACACTTTCCCCTCAGCGCCGCGGTTTTTTTTTTTTTTTTTTTTTTTTTTTTTTTTTTTTTTTTTTTTTTTTTTTACATGAGGCGGCGTTGTGTGTCCGACTCGTTCCCTCCCTCCCTTCCATCCCATCTCTCTCTCTCTCTCTCTCTCTCTCTCTCTCTCT
>CM035177.1:6221173-6240814 GCA_020233015.1 Callinectes sapidus | reverse complement strand
CCCCCCCTTTCCCCCCCCGCTGTGCCCTCCCAGAATATCTCCCACTTTTTATTCTTCTTATTGTTTTGTTCTCTCTCTCTCTCTCTCTCTCTCTCTCTCTCTCTCTCTCTCTCTCTAACCAACACCAATAACTCGTCTCCTCCCTCCCTTCCCTCACTGCCTACCATTACTACACCACTAATCTCCTCCCCGCCTCTCTTTTAGGTACTGCTGGTGACCTACGTGACAGCTGTATTTGGCACCGTTCTGTCCCTGGCTCTGGTCTACGATTTGTACCGCCACTTCATATCCTTGCCTAAGCTGCCTCGCCCAGCCTGGCTTTGGTTCTTCTATGAGTCAAGTTGTCGTTTTCTTGAATTCCTAATGGGGTGTGCAATGGCTAATATCACTCGACAGCCCGTGAACAGACATCCTCAGTATCCTTACTCCCTCCGTATCAAGCAGAGGAACTCCATCTATATGTGAGGGTGTGCAGGTGTGTGGAGGCGATGTCCGTTTCCTAGAGTTACCCATGAAAGTGTCAGTGGACCGAGTTCGTTTTCTGTAAATAGCGTGTTTGTGTACAGTCTTGTCTTGCGCTAAGAGGACTCCGGGAAGACTTCTGACGATGTCGATGTTAGGATGTGAGTCTGGTGGTACTGGAGAGAGAGAGAGACACAGACAGAGAGGTGACACGCGCTTGCACACACACACACACACACACACACACACACACACACACACACATGTACATACAGACGCACACAAAGTACGCGCTTAAAGTGGAGTTAGATGAAAGGAAAGAAAATAAGAGTGGTGAATGGTGAGAAGAAGAAGAAAAAGAAGAAGAGGAGGAGGAACAACAAACAACAACAACAACAACAACAACATCATCAACAACAAGTACAACAAATCAATCAGGAGAATTCAAAACAGAATCAATAAACAGCAGGTGAATTTTTAACATGGAAGAAGAAAGGATGTGTCAGTACTTGAGTGTGTGCGTGTGTGTTGTTTCTCTCTCTCTCTCTCTCTCTCTCTCTCTCTCTCTCTCTCTCTCTCTCTCTCTCTCTCTCTCTATTCTGGTGTTTTGATGTTGATCTGCGTACCTCTTTCTTTCTTATCTCCAGCTTATGTAAAGGATATTTTTCAATCAGTTCATTTTGTATCATACCTGACGATTATTTCATCTGTATTCGGTGTGTGTGTGTGTGTGTGTGTGTGTGTGTGTGTGTGTGTGGGTAGGGAGGGGAGGGAGACGCAGGGCGGGGCGGGAGAAGGAGGGGAGGAGAGGACGGGAAGGGATGCATGGGAAGGAATAAAGAGGGGAAGAAAATAGTGAAAGATGTTTAGTGTGATAATGTGCGTTGGATAAATCTGTGATGCCTACGTGAATCTCTCTCTCTCTCTCTCTCTCTCTCTCTCTCTCTCTCTCTCTCTCTCTCTCTCTCTCTCTCTCTCTCTCTCTCTCTCTCTGTAAATACATAACAAAAAATCCACTCAATGTATTTTTGTAGTTCTGTGTTTGTACATACACGTGTGTGCCTGGATGTTACCTCGTGTGTACGTACGTACGTAAGTGTGTATGTATGCATGTATGTATACACGTGTACAAGTAGCTCTGTGTGCGTGTGTGTAGATATGTGTACTTGAGCGTGACGTACGTGAAGTGAGCGTTGTACGTTATCAATAAAACCAAGGAAAATTTGACTTTTATTTTTATCTTTCATTCTATTGGTTGGTTGATTAGTGGACTGGTTCATTGACTTTTTTTTTTTTCTTTCTTTATCTATTCATTTATTTGCTGCTCCTTTCAAGGAACAAGGAAAAAAAAATAACAGAACAAAAACATTAAGCGTAGAGCAATTCAAATTTTCATTAATGTATCATGGGAGTTTATTTAATTAATGGTTTATATCCATTCACATAGAAACAATAAATCATAAACTTATAAAAAATGCAATGACAAAACACCAGTAATGGTTTGGATTTGCTGCTGATGATGGTGATGATCTAGTGACGGTGGGGAAGAAGAGAGGGGAAGGTGGGCATGGTGATGATGGTGGTAGTTGTGGTGAAGATGTGGTAGTTTTAAAGTATAATTAAGAAAAATCACCACGCAGAGAAAAGACGTAATCGATTCATTAAAACCTATTAGTGTCATTAGAGGCGAGGCGGAGGGAGGGTGTCAGGAAGAGGGACGAGTGTGGAGGAGGAAGAGGCTGGTGATTGATTTAGCTGTCAGGTGAAAGAGAGGAAGACCCGAGAGAAGGTTATAGATACAGTGAAAGAAGGGAAACTTGTAAAGGATGTAACTGAAGAAGGATCTGAAGACCGTGCACGTTGGAAAAGGGTGGCCAGGTATCGTGACATCTGACGAAAGAGCTCAAATAGGTGAGATAATTTAATTTTTGTTAATTAAAATAATTTGGGATTAGTGTCATTTCATTAGCAGTCCAAGGATTAATATAATGGTGATCCCTTTACTAGTGAAAATATACAAGAGAAATGGAGTGACTGAAAACATGAAGATGATCTCAGGATGGATAGATATCACTGTACATGCCTTTCTCCTTCGTTTTCATGGTCAGGTTTTGACTCTCACTGTAGAACACTTATGGCCAACTCATTCCATCTTCACATAAAGTTCTCGAGTGTTCCTATGAGGTAATCAAGGGAAAACATAACACTGGTGGAAGAGGCGGGATTTCTTAGCGTTTCTATTATCCCTTTAACTGCTATTTGCTCCACTTTGCAGTGATAGCTGATCACTTTACGACATCTTTTTTTGTTCCATAGTTACCTAAATATCATTAAAGTGGGTAGAAATTACAAAATATACTCGTTTCATGCATTTATTTCTCACAGATGCTAAAAAACATCTTATGAATATTATTACTGTTGTTAATCATATATCTGTTTCTGCTATATACACATTTATGCTAATTCTCCTATTAATACCTAGCAAACACCTTACCACCTTCAGGTAAATTTCGTGTCTCTATGAAGTAACCAAAAGGGAATATTATACTGGTAGGAGTGATGGGATTTCTCAAGGGTTGTTAAACTGAATAATACTTGATTTATGAAGTGTTCTTATACTGAGGATCTTTTTTGTTTTTGTAATGAAGGATACTTGATTATAACACATGTATACAGGTTCTCATTTCTTATTCACACCGTGCAAACATTTAATTGAGTTCTCCCAGCGTTTCCCTTATTAATATTTGTTTCGCCTTCCCGAAATGATTGGCAGCCATCACCGTATTTCTATCAGGAATGAACAATACTATACGGCATAGTAATCTTCCATAGTTTATTGATCAAGAAACCAAAATACAATACACTAATCAGGAATCTTTTGTTGTATACAGATTAAGGTGTGAAGTGCTATGCTGAATATAGTGATACTTTCTCTCTCTCTCTCTCTCTCTCTCTCTCTCTCTCTCTCTCTCTCTCTCTCTCTCTCTCTCTCTCTCTCTCTCTCTCTCTCTCTCTCTTAATCAATGAACTAGACAACCAATCAATATAAACCAATGAATTTGTAACTATCTATCAATCGATACGCCTACCAATTTATGTATCAATTAAATATTCAATCAAGCTATGTATCAACCAAATTTTCTATTAACCCTTTAGCTAATCTATCTATTAATCAATCTATTTCCTTAAGAAGAGCCATTACCGGCCATCTTTTCGGCGGCCCTGCTGATCTGGAACATGAAGGCCACGATGATCATCACCAGGATCACCAGAATAATGACGAACACAATGATGATGATGATGATGATGCGGATCGTGTACAAATCTGGAGGAAGAAACAACAGTAAAGCACACTGATAATTCATTCTTCCAGTGCTCATAATTGTATAGATTTTCTCCGCTATCTTGAATGCAGAGCCATGTAGTTATGTAAGTTACGGTGGTTTAGGTGATATTACTTTCAGTGGTCCACATATTCCCTTTTAGTAAAGCAACACAACAAGGACACGTTCTCTGTGAACATTTACTGTAGCTAAATCTCTTCCGTTTTCTATGATAAAGTATTGAATGGCAGACTAACTCACCGTCCTCCACTTGCTTTTCATGGTCGAGCTCATGTTGTGATGGTCTTTTTCTCAGGGAGACTTCATCCATCAAACGAGTCTTTGAGCCACTAGCTTGACCCATTAGCTTGGCCACCTCAGATGTTGTCCTACTTTGAGGTGAAGAGCGCTGCATTTGCCCCGTAACAGCATGGTCCTCGGTGGTCAGACTGGTAGCCAGCCCCACCACCACTGTTAGGGTTTGTGTTACTTGATTTTCGCTGGTACTCTCTGGAACTCTCTGCCTGCTTCTATGTTTTCTCCTATTTATTAATCAAAATTGTCCCAAAAGGATGGATTTAAGATATTTCTCCACCAGTGACTACATCTTTTTGATAGATAAGTTTTGAGATAAATTTGTACATAAAAGGATTCAAGATATTTATCTACCAATGATGCCAACTCTCTCAAAATGACACCCTTCAAAATACTTCTCAAGGTAACTTTTGTCTCCTTTTGTATCTGACATCTTTCAATCTTTTTATATATACTTCAAATCTTTTTGGTGTCATCAATTTGGACCTTTTTATATGATTTTTTTTAAAAGTTAGCAGGTGAGAAAGACGATAGCTAGGAACAAAAGGAAGGAAAATTCAAGAGTTTTGAGGTAAAAACATAGGAATTAAGGGGGAGCAAGAGTTGAAAGGCAGTTGTCACAGGGAACACTTAGGACGCAAACGTATGAAAAATTTCAGAAACGTGGGACATTTTCCATCTTTAGGGATATGTACGAATTAAGTGACAGGAATTAAACAATAAGCTAAGTGGGAAGGAGTTCAAAGAAGAATGTGAGAATAATAAGACAGAGGCATAAGACAGAGATTAAGAGAGAGGAATGAAGTATGGGGCAAGAGTTGACAATAATGTGTGTACTCACCGAGTGCGGCAAAAAGAAGTGGGCGGAACATCTGAGGAAAAAAAAAAAAAAAAAAAAAAAAAAAGAGAAACGGATCGGTAAGAACAATTCTCACTCAAAAATGAATAAGAAAAGAAAGAAAAAGAAACTTATACATCAGTTACCCCCTGAAAAAAATAAAAATCCCCTAAAGGAAATTGGGCACAATTTGCAAACTTCCCAAGATGAAATATAGAAGGAAAAAAAATAATTACTAACAGCACTTTGAAGAAGAAGAAGAAAAAAAAAAAAACGGAAAAACGAAAATGTCTAAGATAAAATAGAAATTCCCTTTTCGAAGTAGACATAATAAGATAGACAAGAAGAAAACAAGAAAAGACAAAAAAAGTTACAAAGAAAAAAAATCTTATTCGGTAATAATATTAATGTTAATAGCATTAGCAGTATTAGTGTTAGTATTAGTACTATTGCTAGTAGAGACGGTAGTAATAAAAGAAGTAGCAGTAATAGCAACACAAGAACACTAATACCTTTGTAAGAGGACCAACCTTCCCGTTTTGAGTCCGGCAAGTGAATGTGATGACCGAATGAGTGAATGGACTTATCAAGGAAAACAAATGAGGGGGTAGAGGGTGCAGGGAGGGAGGAGGAGTACAGCTGAGGTGGGGAGGAGGGCTAGAATAGATTAGGGAAAGGAGGGAGATGGCGAGATGAAGGCCAGTGTATGGTCAGTGACATCCTTACACCTTAATCTGGGATGAATAACCTTGTAGTGATGGTATCGTAGCCGCGAGAAACAGGCCACGAGGACACGGCGAGGAAGAGGAGGAGGAGGAGGAGGAGGAGGAGGAGGAGGAGGAGGAGGAGGAGGAGGAGGAGGAGGAGGAGCAGTAGTAGTAGCAGCAACAGCAGCAGCAGCAGCATGTGGAGGAAGAGGGAAGAGACGAGGAGGGAGGAGTCGAAGACGAAAGATACTTGAAGAAACAGGATAATAATGATGATGATGATGATGATGATGATGATGATGATGAGGAGGAGGAGGAGGAGGAGGAGGAGGAGAATGCGAGAAATACTTGAAGCAGCAGCAGCAACAACAATAGGAGCAGTAAGAGCAACAGCAGCAACAGAAACAGAAGCAGAAACAGGAAAAGATGGAGATGGAGATGAAGATGTAGATAAAGAAGAAGAAGAAGAAGAAGAAGAAGAAGAAGAAGAAGAAGAAGAAGAAGAAGAAGAAGAAGAAGAAGAAGAAAAGGCGAGTGAATTCAACAACTTATTACGACAGCAGATGGATTAAAGACCAACACCAGTCCAGCCCGTTTCTTTGCAAACTGTAATTGTTATACTACGTATTGGCGACAGTTAATGGACGCAAGAAACGAATGAGGGTAAAGTACAGTGTGTTTGGGATGAGTGCATGTCTAACAGTGGTGTTAATATCCTAGGAAGCATTAATCGGAATTTGAACGGTCATGAGAACACACAAGGGACTATAGAAAACTATGTATATGAGGAGCCAGCGGCGGCACCAGGAAAGTTTTATTGGGGGCTGAGGGAGAGCTGGGGTAAAATGTGGATGGGCTTCATGGACAATTGTCATATTATTTAAGTAACGTTCGAAGCAATAATGAGGGGAGGTGAGGGGGCCTTGATTCATTATTGGGGGTTCAGGCTCCCCTCAAGAGCCTCTCTGGTACCCCCACTGTGAGTGGCATTCGTCGGTGTGGACAGGATCTTGCTGTAAGACCAACGTTTTTCTCTCGAAAATTCCTCATGGGATCTGGAGAATGCTATTATTAGGTTTTAGAAGAATGCTTTCTAACACTCGAGTGACAGCTTGATAATGATATGGAGGGAATGCCCATGATTTCATTATGGCAGTGACCTTTCAAAGTAGTTCTCTAATGTTCTCTGGTGAAGTTTTAAGAATTTTCAAGGATATTTTCTAAGACTGTAATGATAATGAATAAACATTACAAATGTTAAGGAAGAAACGCCCCGAGATCATTGCTGAAAATTTTGGAATCTTCGAAAATGGTTCTCATAAAAGATTGGAGAGTTGAGAAATGAGATACTTACTTAGCGCAGCGGAGAACGATTCTAATGAAACATTGACAAGAATCATGCATAACAAAAAAAAAAAAAAAAAAAAAAAAAAAACTTTATGAGAACCCTGCCTATAAATGACTCTTGACAACAGTCAGACGGTCAATATGAAAGCGTCAAGAATTTAGGAATTAAGGATTAGGAAAAGATGCGAGTGATAGTTTAACCCCTTCAGCACTGGGATGCATTTTCATCATGAGTTGCGGGGGTGATTAGACGATTTTATTGGCATCAGGAAGAGTCTATGTGGGTGAGAAGATTAATGGCCAAAGTCTTCACTGATTTAATCCCCACACAAGTTTCTGAAGCTGTATAAAATCGTCAAGAAGTAAGCAGAATTGAAAATAAAAA
The DNA here is from genome assembly GCA_020233015.1 of Callinectes sapidus. Taxonomy (NCBI): domain Eukaryota; kingdom Metazoa; phylum Arthropoda; class Malacostraca; order Decapoda; family Portunidae; genus Callinectes; species Callinectes sapidus. Next base: position 6,233,437 of record CM035177.1, on the reverse strand, counting down.
TGCGTTATGATACTAAAGGCGGCGCCACACTAGCACTTTTTCCGTCATCTTTTTACGTTTCCGTGGTCTTTTTCTCTTCCGTTATCATTTTCCGTCATCATTTAGGAGAACGGACCCGACCGTCTTCTTGGGAGTTTCCGTCGTCATTTCTAGGTCAAATGAAGATCTATAGTGAGTAATACCAAAAATATCCCAATAATAATTTTCTGATAACTATAAATTAACTTATTTTTCATCATTTTCAAATATGAATGCAAATCAAAGTATAAACTTTTACATTTATTCTGATGAGTCCTAAATACTCAACCGTGCCTCGCCTTGTGTGTTTGTTTACACACAACTTTCAAGTTCAGCGCATCGTATTTATCTTTGAAGCTGAAAGGTGTCAACGCCTTCCTCATCTTTGTGTCTTCCTTCATGATAAATGGCGTCACTAGCTGAAGCAGTTCATGGTACTCATGCTTGTCCAACCGTATTCAGTTCCTCATAGTTTCTTGGTCCTCCAAGTGCAGCTTTTGCAGCAGTCTGTGATAAACACTCTCTTGGACACGGTGTGCCAACCATGAACGAACCCATAGGTATTTTTTCTGCGTTTGGCTCGCCTTCTTCGTACAACATTCATAATCAACTGCAGAAAAGCAATTGCTTCTTCCGGAGATGGCGCCATGTTGGTTTACAATGACAATGAGAATGATCACGGAAAAGAGCGGCAGGACGGTGTGTGTGTGTGTGTGTGTGTGTGTGTGTGTGTGTGTGTGTGTGTGTGTGTGTGTGTGTGTGTGTGTGTGCGTGTGTGTGACGGCACCGTTTTCTTTTTTCGTCATCTTCTGGCTAGATGACGGAAAAAGATGACGGAAAAAGTGCTAGTGTGACGTCGGCTTTAGGGGGTTAACAAAGATGATGCATAATTGCAAAAAAACAAAAAAAAAAAAAACTAAAAAATAAAAGATCTCATGACAACCCTGGAAATAGTTTGGGATGTTTAAAAATCATCCTTATAAAAGAGTTTAGGAATGCAAGATTTGGTTGGAAATGTTGATGCGGCAATGGATAACCTAAAGCTTCATGAATGTGTCAGTGAACTACAGTGTTTGGACAGCAGTCTGGTTACCCGTGATGTGCGCGTGTCATCGGAGTCCTTATTATTAGTTGTATATGTTGATGGATGATATATGAATATTGATCCATTCCTCCTCCTCCTCCTCCTCCTTCTCCTCCTCCTCTTGGCCATAATGTTATATGTTAAAAGTAATTTTTATCCACGTTTGATGCAAACCTCAGCCATTGCAAACATAGATTTCACTTTCATTCATATAGAAAATGAATCACAAAAAATAACGTTAGGTCTCCTCTATCGCCCTCTAGCCCAGTCACCCGCTACAGACTGAACAAGTGTATGAAGAAATAGCTGACATTTGCTGCGCAAACAATTGCATAATAATGGGGGACTTTAACCTCCCAGTCACGAGGTGGGGCGAACCATTCTCTGTTCATACAGGTTGGCAGCTGTATACTAGTTTACTAGAAAGCTCACTCCACCAATACGTCATGCATCCGACGAAAGGTAACAATATACTTGATATTGTTCTCACTAATGATGAAAATACAGTCAAAGACTTAAAAGTTGGACCAGAATTTAGCAGTAGCGACCATCATAGTCTATTCTTTACCATTAAGTTAAACAAAACTAAGGTACATGAAAGTAAAGAAAAAGTGCCTGATTATCGGCGTGCAAACTATGACAGCCTCGTATGGAGCTTGCATCCATAAACTGGAATATATTGCTGCAAACACCAGACGTAAACAAAGCATGGGAAGCGTTAGCTACAAAGATAAATGAAACAGCGAAGTTGTGCGTACCGCTACGAAATAGAAGAAAAAAATTAAAACTCTAAACTGAAATGGTGGAACAACGAAATCAGATGCTGCCTTATAGCAAAGAAAGAAGCGCACCACTAATTCAAATTAACACATCACGAATATGATGAATTAGAACATGACAGATTGCACAGATAAACGAAAAAGCTGATAAGGCGCAGCAAAAAATCTGTTGAAGTTCAGAAAGCAAACTCTTGCAAGACAAACCCGAAAGAATTTTACAGTTACGTAAAAACTAAGAGGGTCCTAACATCAACAGTTGGTCCGCTAACAGAAAATGGCAAACAAATAGACAACGAAGTTGACATGGCAAACACCTTTACCAATTACTTTTCAACAGTCTTCACCATTGAGGATCTTCACGGTAACCTGCCTACCGTCGCGCCCCAGACACAGGGTGTCACTCTGCCTAACTTCATAATTACAGAAAATGAAATCCTCTCAATCATGAGCAGCATGAACGTTAACAAAACACCTGGGCCAGATAAAATATCACCCAGGCTTCTTAAGAAAGCAAGAAATGAGCTCGTGAAACCGCTCACGACTTTATTTTATAAAACGTTACTAGCGGGAAAAGTCCCCAATAAGTGGAAGCTACCAAATGTCACGCCCATTTAAAAAAAAAAAAAAAAATGAAATAGATAACTCCCAGCGAATTACAGGCCAATCAGTCTCACTTAAGTAGTGTGCAAGCTGATGGAAACATTGGTTAGAAAAAAGATTGTCACGTTCTTAGAATAACATAAAATAATAAAAGACTCCCAACACGGATTCAGAAACAGGGGCTCCTGCTTAACAAATTTACTAGACTTCTTTTATGAAGTATTCAACTCGTATGACGAGACAAAAGCAGTGGACATTATTTACCTTGATTTCCAGAAAGCTTTCGACACTGTCCCACATAAAAGACTAATAAGTAAAGTAAAAGCTCAGGGCATAGCCGGAAATGCCCTGAAGTGGCTGGGAGACTGGCTCTCTGACAGAAAACAACGTGTTGTTATTGACGGAAAAGAGTCAGAGTGGCATAAAGTAAATAACGGTGTTCCTCAAAGCTCTGTTTTAGGTCCAGTACTTTTCATAGTATACATCAATGATATTGATGAAGGTATAAACTGTACTTTAAGTAAATTCGCGGACGACACCAAATCATGAGTAAAGTAGCGTCAGCATCAAAATGGCAAGAATTACAGAGTGACCTCAACAAATTAGCATGCTGGGCGGAAAAATGGCAGATGAAATTTAATGTAGAAAAGTGCAAGGTCCTTCATATTGGAAACAACAATGTCCAAGCTAAATACTCGATAAAAAATGTGCCTCTGGCAAGTACAGAAAAAGAAGTAGATCTTGGTGTTGTGGTATCAAAGGATCTTACGCCGAGCCAACACTGCACAGAAACAGTGAAAACGGCAAATAAATTAGTAGGGTTCATTGGAAGAGCCTTCGAATTTAAATCTGAAAAGGTCATACTTGCCTTATATAGCTCATTAGTGCGTCCTAAACTCGAATATTGTGTGCAGTTCTAGTCACCATACTACAGAAAAGACATGGAAAAACTGGAAAAAATACAACGCAGTCACTAAAATGACTTGAAGACTGAAAAATAAGACATAATGAGGAACGACTGGAAGAATTAAACCTATTCAGTTTAACAAAGCGCAGGATAAGAGGAGACCTAATCGAAGTTTTCACAGTTTTAAAGGATATAGCATCCTTAACGTTGATAAGTATTTTAACATTGATAATTCAAACACAACAAGAAATAATGGTTGCAAAATTTTATCTAAACGCTTCAAGTCTCATGAGGCTACGTACTATTTCTTTGATCAAATTGTTAACATCTGGAATAAGCTGCCTTCTGAAATTGTAAACAGCAGTTGTATTCCATTATTCAAAAACAAAATTGATAAATACTTAAAAGCTAACCCCCAACAAGCTCTCTTCTTGTCCGAATAAAAACACTTATCCCCTATTAATGTCATGGTTTCTGTGTTTTTTTCTTTTCTTTTCAGACAGACATGTAGAGTTCCCCATAGGTGAATAGAATAATTTCCTTTCATCCTTTCCTGTGAAAATTCCATGTAACTTTTTCCAGACTGCATGTTACTTTTCCAAACTATTTTCCATGCCAGCGAAAGCTGGAGGGAGTGGTGGGTGGGGAGGAGCCTTCTCCTGTACTGTTCTGTTTCTCTTCCCTGTAGAAAGTTAGCAGTAGTTATGAAGCAGCCTTGAAAGAACCAAAAGATCTGCTGCTGCTTGGCCTTCCTTTGTATTCCTTTGTATTCTTCTTCTTCTTCTTCTTCTTCTTCTTCTTCTTCTTCTTCTTCTTCTTCTTCTTCTTCTTCTTCTTCTTCTTCTTCTTCTTCTTCACAGTTATCATTATCTCCGTCTCTGTCAGCACTTCCATCATAATTACTTCTTTTCTTTTTTTCTTTTCATCTTATTTCACTTTTCTTACTCTTATTTTTATTGTTATAATTATTGTTATCATTATCATTGTTGTTGTTGTTGTTATTGTTATTATTACTATTATTATTATTATCATTATTATTATTATTATTATTATTATTATTATTATTATTATTATTATTATTATTATTATTATTATTAACATTATTATTATTATCATTATTATTATCACATCATTATAATCATTGCAACTCATTACACTCTGAGTGATATACTTTTTTGTTAATAACTCGATAAAATCATAATATATGAGCCTGCGGCACTCTATGAGGCCTTAGGCAGAGTAACTTAATATTTTCTTTAATTTATGTACACTATTGTCGTCGTCGTCGTCGTCGTCGTCGTCGTTGTTGTTGTTGTTGTTGTTGTTATCATTACTGTTACCATTATTACCATTGCTACTGCTACTCTTCTGTGATTATAATTTGTTATTTGCTTTAACGTCTTTGTTTTCTTTGTGAGCTCGGATGGCCAATGAAAGTATCAGTGCAAAAGAAAACTTAATAAAAAAGCAGGAGAGTAAGAGCGAATCAATGAATGAACTAATCAAGCAATCAATAAATATATAGATTTCTTGTCATCAATTGATCTTCAAATTGATAAACAAATGTAAAAAACACACAAATGCAAACACACACGCGCGCGCGCGCGCACACACACACACACACACACACACACACACACACACACACACACACGTAGCAGAAGCAAAAGTTCCCCTGCTGTAGTCTCCTTACTCTAAGCTTTTGTCCGATACATGTCTTTTCTATCTACATTCATGTGTTCTTTTAAAGTTCCATATTGATTTGGGACTAACAATCAATGAGACTTCCAATTACCTATCTCTTCATCTAAGAGTCACTTTGTTCCTATCTTGCAAACATTAATACTAGGAGCTGCAGATTAAGTGTATCTTCCTCTTCATCTGGAATTTCTACCTTGGCTACCTGAGTACTGAGACTGCAACGCCTGTCTATATCACTTGACTTCACTTGCTGCATATTTTTGTTACCGCTGCTAATGGTCGTGGCAATGGTTGTGTGATAATGATGATGGAAGACGAAAAGAACACCATTCTAAAAATCTCATACCAACTTATCTCGACAATTTGAAACACGATGTAGTTAGAATTATAGAGGTTTTCAAAGATGGTATAGTAAATTATCTTCACAAAGAGAACCCAAATAACGATCTCTGTAGCCTTTGAGGACAGGTCTGATGGGGATCATAGCGTTTGTGAATAACGGCCACAAACATAGTGATGCAACACTGACAACACGGATAACTGGGTTACTTACGGAAGGGTCAGGGGACGACGCGCCAGAATCCCAAATCACATCATTGGGAACAAGAACGCATAAGTCACTGACCTCCGCACTCCTCCCACCCAGCTTCACTTCCAGGCCAGCTCCCGCCTCCCCACCAACCGACTCTCTCTTCGCCACGCAACTCATGCACCCCTTCATTGCCCTCTAAGCCCGGGGTACGGTAAGTGGTGTTGACATGCTCTCTGCTGGTTCTACATCTGCTGCTACTTCTACTGCTACTCATACTGGAGCTCTTGCTGGTAATGCTATTATTATTTCGACAACTGAAATTACCTTGTGTTAATAATAGAAACATTTATACAAAGTGTTATTGATATTACTACAACAAGCATTGTTGATATTATTACTAGTACTACTGTTACAACTACTACAGGTATTACTACTACTCTGCAGGTGCTGAGCCAACCACGCCCCACCTGAGTCTACAACAATGAGGCTCTTAAAGGTAATAGGAATTGGGAGAATACACCAGTGTTTGTTGCTTTCATGCACCTCACAGCCACTCATCATGTAACATTTACTCTCTCCACAGGGATGCGCCAAAGGCCTCCTGTTGCTGCTGTTAGGTGAGTGAGTGAGTGAGTGTACATTAGACAGTATTGATGACCTAATGATAACACTTCTACTTCTCACGATAAGTGTGATGATGATTATATTAATAATGACTGTGTCTCTGTAATACATATGTCTAATGTGTGTATGTATGAATGTATCCGTAGCAGTGACATGGTGTGGAGGAAGAGTGACGTGGGCCAAGAATGCCACAACCACATCCCCCTCTGCTCCCAAATCCACCCCACCATCCGCCAAATCTACCCTGACACTCACACCCACACCCACGCCAAAGACTACACCCATATCCACGCCCACACCAACACCCACACCAAAGACTACACCCAAATCCACACCCACACCTACACCCACACCCAAGACTACACCCACACCAACACCCACACCCAAAACTACACCTAAGTCCACACCCACACCTACACCCACACCCAAAACTACACCCAAGTCCACACCCACACCAACACCCACACCCAAGACTATACCCACTCCTACACTTACACCCGAGACTATACCCAAAGCTACACCCAACGTTACTGCCAACACAAGTGCTGCCAGATCCAATGCCACACCTTCACCCCAAACAACAATCACAGACACCCCCAAAGCCACACCCACATCCACCACCAAAGCCACAACCAGACTTAATTCCAAAGCCACACCCAAACCCACTTCCTACGTTACCGCCAAACCCAATACTAACACTACAACCAAAGCCACAACCAGAGCCACGAATAACACTACAATCAGAGCCACTACCAATACTACAGCCAAAGCCACTATCAACACTACAACCGAAGCCACAACCAAATCCAGTACCAAACCCACTACCAACACTACGACCAAAGCCACTACCAACACTACAACCAAAGCTACAACCAAAGCCACTACCAAACCCACCACCAACACTACAACCCAAGCCACTACTACCAATACTACAACCAAAGCCACTACCAACGCTACAGATGAAGCCACAACCAAACCCACTACTACTAACACCACAACCAAAACCACTACCAACACTACAACCAAAGCCATAACCAAAGCCACTACCAATACTGAAGACAAACCCACAACCAAACCCACTACTACTAACACCACAACCAAAACCACTACCAACACTACAACCAATTTCACAACCAAAGCCACTACTAACACAACAAGCAAAGCCACAACCGAAACCACACGACAGCCCACTATGAAATCCACCCTGCCAATTGCTAAAGCCACACCCAAACCCAGCCCCGCATCGCCAGAAGCCAGTCCTAAGCCCACCTTTGCAGCCATCAACACCCCCACCCCCACAATACGCTCCATGGCAAATCTCACCAACAACACTGTCAACCCCACTGCCACGGCTATTGATGTCGACAATTCTACCGTGAATCCAGACATCAGACACGGGTAGGTGGTGCAGGTGTTGAAGGTGATGAGTAGTCCAGTATACAGATAGTGACACCACACACACACACACACACACACACACACACACACTTACTGTACTTTTATATGGCATGTTCAGTGTGTTCATACGAGTAGGAGCCACTTGAGTATGCATCTTTTTCATATATTTTGTTCATACTCTTATTGTCATTAATCTCTCTCTCTCTCTCTCTCTCTCTCTCTCTCTCTCTCTCTCTCTCTTTCTCATCTACCAGGAGTTCAAAGCCTTTGATGATCCTGGACGTGGAGCCGGAGACAGCAGAAGCAGGCACCACTGTGTTAATCAGCCTGGAGGTGAGCATTGTACCAAGTCTTCAGTTGTTAGACCACAAAAATATTGAGTCCCGCTCTTAATAGATAGAGGTCGCGGTCAAGGCTTTGGATGCGGGAGAGCCTCCAGCCACGATCCCGACCCGGTTTTTCTCGGAGATCCGACTGTACAGAGCCCCCGGATGCCAAGGAATCAGAGATCACTTTTCAACACATGCATGGATTGCAGAGTTGTAGAACAAAGTCACTGTGGAGCATCTGTCGGTAATACTAAGATTATTAATCTTGTGTTCGCCAATGATGCAATAATCTTTTTTGAGTCACTGGAGTGTTTGGTAATGGCTCTAGAGGCACTGCATGAGGAGGCAAAGCCTTTCGGATTTCAGGTTTTCTGGCCCAAGACCAAAGTTCAGGTGTTTGGAGGCTTACTGGCTGAAACAGTACAGTCTGTCCATGCATGTGGTGAGGACATTGAAATCTTGGAAAACTTCATATACCTTGGTAGTGTAGCGCATAATGGCCGTTGGTTGAGCCAGGAATCTGTATGGCGGATTTGCCTGACCCACTGTGTCATGGAGTCGCTCAACATGGGTATTTGTCGTTGTCGGTACTTGTGCAGACGGACGAAAATTCGGATCTTCAGATCGCTGGTGATCTCTATTTTATTATATGGTTGTGAAACATGGACACTAAACATTGACTGGAAGAAACAAATTGATGTCTTTGGTACCAGAAGCTTTCACAGGATCATAGGGTACCATTGGCATAATTTTCTGTCAAATCAGTGATTGCTCCCTGAGACTGATTCGAGGCCGATTACCAGTAAAGTGCGTCAGTGCCAACTGTGGGTATAATGGTATCTGTCATCCTACCCGGAAGTCAATCCTGCTTATTGGTTTGTCTCTGAAAGGGACAACCCAATGCGATGTGTCCTCCGGTGTATGCCCTCCGTGATTAAATGATTGATGCTTAAGTGTTTAGAGACTCCTGAAAGATTATTTTCAAGAGCCACAGGGATAGTTAGTCAAGTTGTAAGATGGTATTGTTTTTTATGAGCTATATGAAGTGACAATGAAAAGTCAGTTTCTTCAATATTAGGATCATATTAAGAATTATTTGAAAGGCTACATAGATGAATAGCCAGATTTTTAATGCTTTTTTTATTCTCTTGAATGGGTTGGGGTTCTCTTAACCAATGCAATAATTAAAGGATACAGAGATGATGAGTCAGGATCCCACGATGGTCTTTTTTTCAAACTGATAGTCCAAAATTCTTGTTAAACAACTGCTAGACTAAGAATGACACACCTGAACACTCCAGTAGTTTCCCTATCCTATAGTTTCTCTATCACACACACACACACACACACACACACACCTGGTGGTGCAGTAGCAGCACGCCCGACTCACAGTAGGGAAAGCAGGGTTCGATTCCCGGGTCAGGTTGGAAGTTATTTGGGCAAGACTTCTATTCAAGTGTGTCGCCCCTGTCCACCTATCCACCTAGCAGTGATTAGGTACCTGGTGTAAGTCGGAAGTTGTGATCCACTTCTGGGTAGGAGAAATAAACTCCGAATGAAAATGTAAGGAGTGGCCTGATCACCCCGGGGCCTAGTCCACTAGGCTTGTTGGCGCTATCTAGCAGCCACGCATCGAGTTGTCAGATGAGACAGGGTAGACTTACGGTGTGTGAATGTTAGAACATAAGGATTTGTATGTTAACCGGTAGATTTTCAGCCAACAATTCTAAGCTGCTTTCAAATAAACCGTCAATTAGTATTATTAATTATATTACACACACACACACACACACACACACACACACACACATTCAATGGTGTCCAATCCACAGGTATGGGAGACGGGGAGCTTCAAATACTGCATTGATGCTGGCGATGGAACACCTGACAAATGTGGAATATATAATGGTTTGTTCTCTCTCTCTCTCTCTCTCTCTCTCTCTCTCTCTCTCTCTCTCTCTCTCTCTCTCTCTCTCTGTGTGTGTGTGTGTGTGTGCGCGTGTAGTTGAATAATTTATATTTTTTGTAGGTATAATCACTAATTTTGAATGAATAAGTCAATGAATGAATGAATGATTAAATGAACAAATGTATGCACTCAAATATTTTCTGGTATTTTTCATTCCTTTCCTCTCATCGCCACAGAGGAAATTGTTTTGGAGGATCATGTGTATGATCACCCTGGCACTTACACGATTCGCGCCTGGGTCGTCATTCACCACAAAAAATATTTCGCCAAACCCAAGAAGATCATCATCACAGTACCACCTGCCCCGTAAGTCTGATAAAATGTTCCTCTCATCTCTTTTAACCTGCAACAAAATGACACTTTCCCAATGTTTAACTATTTATATCACATCAGGTTATGGATGTACAGTAATTTGATATCCTAAAAAAATTCAAATTTGAGTAGGAAGAAGTATGAAACTCAATACAAATTTTATAAAGGATAGGAATACGTAAGTGAGCCTATCAACTGCCGAGAACCTTGGCCATTCTGATGATCCTTGGTTACAGCTACCGATCCATTTTCCCCAAATAATATTTTATATTTCTTTCATTTACTTATTTTTCTAAGAGAACACATAGTATGTTTTTGTGTGAAATGAGAGGCACAGTTTGTCCCGCTGTCCTGTGCGTCATTCAGTTTGTGGAGAAAATGAGCTTTGGTGATAATTTACTTTACTCTATGAAAAAGTAACAACTACAATGATAATGATAAAAGTAATGAAATTAACAACAATGATGATAATAACGCTAAGGATAACGATGATGAAAATAGTTTACATAATGAGTCAGCGTGAGTCAAGTAGAGGTGTGCATTTTGATCACAAATATTTGGAATTTTAGTTTAAAATGACTTATGTCCTGTTTGTGAAATGGTGCATATGAAATACTGATTTTAACATTCCTTCTCTTTTTCTACTACTTCACTAATCATCACTACTTTCTATTTGCTTTGGCGATTAATCCCCCCCCCCCCCCCTCTCTCTCTCTCTCTCTCTCGCTCCCTCTCTCCTCTCTCTCTCTCTCTCTCTCTCTCTCTCTCTCATCAGGGATATGGACTTGAGCGTGTTTCCGAGTTCCATATCGGAGGGTAGCAGTGCACTGATCACTTTTACAGTAAGTGTTCCTTGTCATATGTGAAGATGTCATACTTTACAGTAAACCCAGTCTGTGTAATGTTCTAGACGTGTGGGGTACTGGGGCAGTATTAGTATTAGCTTGGTGTTGGGAACTGTGCTGCCGCGTGAAGCACTCACCGTTTTGGAGATATTTAAAGCAATTACTGACGAAGAGAGAACAGACTATAAGTTGTGCCTTGTGTGTGCCTCATACCTTTGGTAACCGAAACTTCAACTTAATCCTAGAACTTTGCGTTCCAATGAAATGGTGCCCTGAGTAGTGTTAAAATCTGTTTGTTACTTCTATTGACCTCAATAATATATCATGTGTTTCTTACAAATTTAATGATCCAATAATCTATCACAATCATGTTTAACCTCACTAAAAGAACATATGATTTACCCACCAACAAGCTGTCAGAACAGTAAAAATTCTAGGGAAAAAAGTATTTTCAATTCAAAGAGCATGCGCGCGCGCGCACACACACACACACAGACGCACACACACACACACACACACAACACCCCGTAGTGTAGTGGTTAGCACCCTCGGCTCACAACCGAGAGGGCCCGGGTTCGAGTCCTGGCCGCGGCGAGGCAATTGGGCAAGCCTCTTAATGGGTATCTAACCTCTGTTCACCTAGCAGCAAGTAGGTACGGGATGTAACTCGAGGGGTTGTGGCCTCACCGTCCCGGTGTGTAGTGTGTGATGTGGTTTCAGCCCTACCCGAAGATCGGTCTATGAACTCTGAGCTCCCTCCGTAGGGAAAGGCTGGCTGGGTGACCAGCAGGCGACAGTGGTGAATAACACACGCTAGGGGTAGTACACACCTGTCGAACCTATCAGTGAGGTCTAATAGGACTAGTTCAGGGGATGCTGTGAACTTATCATTAAAACCAGTTGTAACCTCACTGAACGTTCGGCGCCACAGCGGGACTTTATTTCACAGGTTTTGTACCCTTGGCCGTTTTCCTCGTTCTGCATTACACACACACACACACACACACACACACACACACACACAGGTACTGATGAGTACATATTTATTCCCCAGGTAGCAGAGTCAGGACCTTTCCCCTGGTACTTAGATTTTGGTGACGGAGCAGGGGAGGAAGGAACATATGATGGTACGTGTGTGTGTGTGTGTGTGTGTGTGTGTGTGTGTG
>CM035177.1:6163314-6207190 GCA_020233015.1 Callinectes sapidus | reverse complement strand
TATATATATATATATATATATATATATATATATGCATACATACATCCTCGCTCATGATTAACAAGAAATTCAGGGGGACCTCAGCCCCCTCCTGGATCTACCACTGTCAAGAGCAGCAAAAACAATGGAAAAATACCCCTCTGAGGTGCTGGTCCCTTAAAATGGACAAAATAATTATGCAAAAGAATGGGATAAATGTCTTAAAACTTCCCTCTTAAGTGAGTTCAGGTCATAGGTAAATGGAAATATTAAACAGGCAATGAGGGACCAAGTTTACTAGAGAAAGGGATAAATGATTGAGAGTACTGGTTAGTTCTTGCATTAGAAAGGTTGACAATAGAGGTGAGAGAAAAAAGAAAGTCTTGTGCAGCGAGGCCATGGGAAGAGGGAAGGAATGCAATTCGTAAGATCAGAGGAGCAGTTGCCATGAAAATAGATGATGATGGTAAGAGATGCAGCATTGCAGTGATGAGAAAGAGGTTGAAGGCAGTCAGTCAAGGAGAGGAATAAGATGAAAAGCTCTCGACTTCACCCTATCTAGTACAGAAGTATGAGTGAAACTCCCCTCCCATACCAGACAAGAATACTTTGTACATGGGCAGATAAGGCTCATGTACAGATTCAGCAGTTGGATATGTGTGTGTGTGTGTGTGTGTTTTCCTATACAAGTGGTAATATCTGAGAAACACACATAAGGAGCAGAAACACTTGTAGTACATCATGAGAATTGCAGGCGAGTACAGTATTACATGAGAAGGAAGCATCACTGTACTGGTGGGTGATGAGGGCTGCAGCAGATGTGGCAGCCCCCACACAGTCTTGGAGAGTGATTTAACCTTCACTTTAACAGAGACCATTCCTAATTTATGGAAGTAATTTGTTAGCAATATAATGAAACAGACACCAGAGTCATGGCTCAATAATTATTCTTCAATACAAGAAGTAATCATCTTACAATTAAACTAACATCAAATGAAGAAATACAACTTTTCTGAATAGCATTTTCCAAGAACATGTATTCCCTCAAAAGACAAAGACTTCATGTACAATTAAGAATGTCATGGTAACATTTCTCTTAATTCACAAACTTAGGCAAATGCCAAAAAGAACTGTTTTCCAATCAGGGTTCCTAACAAACTCAATTCTTCTACATCATATAAACACCTCCAAAGGATGAGATGCAGCTGCCTAAAATATTCATACTATGTTTCAGATAAAAAAAAAAATCATAACAGCAAGAAAATTACAATGTTACTTAGAAACTTGGATTTCATTTGTTGCACTTCATTATGCAAAGTGATATAAGACACAGATAATAACAAGCAAAGTCAACACCTTTATCTCTGTTTCAACTTCATGCACTTTGATATCAACAACACCAGCACCACCATTGTCACTACTACTCCCTATACTAAAAGGAAGCAATAACAAATATCATTGAAATCACCAATTACTATCAGTATGGAAGCAAATAATTCTTTATTTGCCTTCTCCCTTAACACCGAAATAACAAACATTGCCCAATTAACAGCCATCACCGCCACCAAGAGTAACAGTCAAACCTACAACAACTTCATCACCTCTATCACCATTCCTACCACTACTGATAGTTGATATAGTTATCATCATCTGCATAACAGCTACCTCAATTGTTATCACCAGTGTCGATGCTTCAGTCTCTATCATCACCGCCACCATCCCCTGGCCATCACAGCTACCTCAATTGTTATCACCAGTGTCGATGCTTCAGTCTCTATCATCACCGCCACCATCACCTGGCCATCACAGCTACCTCAATTGTTATCACCAGTGTCGATGCTTCAGTCTCTATCATCACCGCCACCATCACCTGGCCATCACAGCTACCTCACTCACAGGTTTCAAAACAAGGCTAATTCATTATAGTACAAGGCAGCACCACCTTTACTAACCTACTTCAGAGGAAGCTTTTTGAATGATCCATGGTACAAAAAATAAGTGAATAGTAACTATGTATTGTTAAGGAAATATGCTACTTTTATGTACAAGCTGGAGAATATCAAGGAGCATCAGGTAATGATCTCACACACACATGCACACGCACACGCACACATACACTAACTTAAATATAAACAAATCCAAAAAAACTTTTCTTAGAACATTTTTTGTAAGAGAATCAGTAAGCTTTGAGGACAAACACATTAAAGCTTTTTTTTCCTGCTGCAGTCTAGCGGGCGCACATACACACACACACACACACACACACACCCACACCCACACCCACTCACCAAGTAAGATTCATGAGCTAATTGTGCATCACCAGTACAGCACACCACACTGGCACCCTACAGTAACTGCCTCTACGGTCCCTCTCTAGTGGCAAGACTTCCTGCCACACCTCACAAGATGAGCTGATGGCAGCCTTGCCCCACCATCCATGCACACATTTTCATCCCAGAGCTCAATTGGCAAAGTGCAGAAAAAACTTTTTTTGGCAAAAAATACTGTCTGGATAGACTAAGATTCACCACACATTAGTTAATTACTAAAGGGCACCTTGCCCTCACTACGGCGCCAGGCTGACCTACTGACCTACTGAGGCTTGTTCCATAGAGCTCCCTCACACTGTAGCCATGGAAGAAGTCTGTGTAGTTGTGTCCATAAATATTCCAGTGCTCTCATTCTCCTAAACTCCATTTTATCTGATAATCTCAGCAGGCTATTGAGGGAATGGGCCTTCCCTTCACACACACACAGCACCCACCTTACTTACACATATACCCTGAATGCCCAAGTCCCTTAAAACACTAAGCACTAATGAGATTAAGCTCCAGTTTACACAAGGTTTTGGCAAGAGTACACAAGGCTTGAGTGCTGTGCAGTGCTGTGCTGTGCCAGACCCGCAATGCTGAGCTGGCCTCCTGTGCAGTGCAGCAGCTTGGTATAGGAGGGAAGAGAAGGAGATGGTCAGAGCTTCCTGTCTTGGCTGTCACATATCACAAACAACTTCACTCTGGCATCTGGAAGGAAGTTAAGAAAAAAATGGTAAGTAAACAAGCAAATGCTGATATCATATTGCTGCCTTACCTCACATATCTCTGAGAAATGTTTTTTATTATGCTCTTCACTCACCATTATAACCATTTACTCACATAATGTGGCCACAAAATATTCAAAACTTACTGTTTATAATTAGATTTACTTAAATACCACATTAATATAAAAATCTAAACTCTATATCACTAAAGAAGCATTACGCTCTAAAGGGACAGCAAAATTTGAACAAAATACTTTAAAAGCCTTCATGGTAATTCTAGACCAGTCATCCATCTGCCTTGGATAACTAAACACAACAGCTCTTCCTCTCATGTCGTACAGCAGCCACACAACTTGTGATCTCACAGGTTAACCACTGAGAGGTGGAGCCAATGTGCCCAGTTATCTATAACAGACAAGCATGAACACTATCAAGATGCTGCTCAACCATTACATATGCAACACTACACATACATATATAAAGAAATAGATGCTAGTGTTATGCCTTGGTAATGACTGGTTTTTGCATTTAAATAACTACTGCTAATGTTAATCATACAACTTGCTATATACAAGTGCAATCATGTAAGTACTTTATGAAGTCAGTGTATTAGTGTGCACCATGCAACTATTTGTCACCTACCTAGTGTTTCCTGAAGACTCATTGCAGTGAAGACAATGAGACAAACGGAATATTACTGCACAAACATAAGAAAACTACTGAATACAACAAACCACTACTATCTTAAAAGCAATAGTACATACATACATACATATACTTAAAACAACTGAAATTAACAGATAAAGACACAACTGTACTGTACTTTCTGTACAGTAGTGTCATTTTTCTCTCCATTTACACTATGTAAAAGGTTTTATGTATTTTCTGCTACAAGGTATGTACAGGCAATAGTGATGCTGAAGGACATGGAAGGGCATTGCAGCACAAGTCAAGTCAAGTAGTGACAATGGCAGCCACAATGGCAGAGGCACTTGGCATTATGAGCAAAAACTTTATGATCTCTTCAATCAACACACCTTATGACAGCCTGCCCCCCCCTCTCTCTCTCTCTCTCTCTCTCTCTCTCTCTTGCTCTCTCTAATACTGGGCATACTGGGCATAAAAATAATTGCACAGCTTACTATGACACATACTGTAAGTTGATGTTCATAACTGGTGAGTGTTTGGGAAGGACATATGTCTCTGGCACTGACTACATGAACAAAGGCATTGGTTTTGTAGGTGCAGAGGTGTACAGCAGTTCATAGTTGTTTGCACCAGGAATAAGTACCTTGACAACTGGGGGGAGGGGGGAATAACATTTTTGTGCTGTTACTATAGGTGAATTATTAGATATGAACATCTTATTGACAAATTTCAGAAGTTGTGGATGAGGTAATTTTTTGCAAGATTTGCCATTAGAACATTCATATCAATGATAAAAAATATACAAAATATTGATTGAAAGGACAGTAAAATGAATTGCTTAAGAGGGAAAAAATAAAAATCTGTAGTTAATTCCAAGTGGTGAATCTAAATTTTACAAACATTTCCCATTCTTTTATGGACAAAGACAAGAAGTGGAAATATGTAGAAATGTTTATAAAAATACAGGAACTGACACAAACTTTTGCTTATATCATTATGTTCTTGGGTTAAAATTCGACTATATAGTTAATACACTGATGCCTATCAATGTGAAGAACAAGCACCACAATATCTGATACATGTCCACCACCAGCACAGCTATACACACACACAACAATGCATTCCACATCTACCACACAACATTGACACTTGTTTTTATACCATGATGAAGCTTTACTGCCCCACCAGCACAAGGCACCACCGTCACCACCACCACCACCACCACCAGCTAAGCCATTACAAGCCTTGCAGGGTCCAAGCAAGCTGTGGACTGATATAAGGAAACACTAGTTACCTCACTGCTTACTTCCATCTCAGTTTATTGTTGGATTTCTGGAATATGAGGGAGTGAGTGACAGTGAGTGAGTCTTCTACGTATATAGTCTTAACAAATAATCCCATTGGTTTCACTACAATTTTGGTTCTCACTCTACGTCCTGTGGTCAGAGATGAAAGGTGAGTCAGGAGGAGGATAAGACACAGAAGGTATGAGAAAGGCAGCTGGAGTTGCTAGGAGTGATGATGGAAAGAAGGGAGAGCCATTAGTGTGGAGTGAGCCACCATAACAAATGTAAAGAAGTAAATACTCATCACCCACACAACCTGCTGGTCAGACTTCACTGTAACAGCATGCATGTGTGTCCTGGTGTCTTAACTATGCTCCTGTCCATCCCAATATGTCAATGAATTTTAGCCAGTTGCTGTTTTTTTTAATGCTTTCACTGTATAATGATTTACTCTTTTGTTTATGTGAGTTTTTACACATTTGCAAGATGCAAAATCTTAAATTTACCAATATTCTTTAATTAAATATTAGACTTGCATTATCTGAAAGTTATTCCATGTAGGTTTTCCACACACAACCTCACATCTGAAAAAAAAAAAAAAGCACAGGAGCTCATTCTCATGAGTAGAGTCCTTTGTCTCCTTGTCAGTGGCAAGGTGAGGCACAAGCTCTGCACCCCCACAGCTGGTCACCATCTAATAGGGAACACAGCTGACACCATCATCAACAACAGGGAGGCAGAGACCACTGGCAAGAACATTTTACAGGGAGAAGCACAGCAGCACAGCCAAGCTATACCAAACATTGGTGACACTCACGGCAGACTCACACAATTACCCGGCACCAGAACTCCTTGTATGGTACTGTTGCCTGAATCACTCCCCAACAAAAAGTGTTGTTTGTAGTAAATAGAGAAGCTGAGTTTGCTTTGGTATTGAATTCAGAGCTAGGCCAAATTATGTAAGGATTCTGCACGTCATCTTTCATTCCATTCTCTATCATAAACCAAATTAGAAATGTTCACTGCTGCATCATTCATTCCCTCACACAATATTTGAGTTGTCCACTCTGCTCACACCACAACCATAACAGACTCTTTACTCTTACTGCTGGTCTCCTTGACTTATTATGCCACAAATGCACATTATAATTATTATAACTTTACTATCATGCATTGCCTTATTTCTTCCTACATTTATTAACAGATTTCAATACAAATGTTCTTCCTTGAGAGAGCCTTATTTCCACCTCTTCCTCCCTATCCCTCTCTTCATACTTCCATAAAATAACCAAGGTAATAAAATTGGTTTGTTTTTTTCACACTAGCCCTTGGAGGGTGCACTCCTATGTGAAAATATATGTACAAACTTTGGTGTACATTTTCATTCCAATCCTGCACTGAAGCATACAAGATTTGTGCTATCTACATTACTTCAGTAGTTAATATTCTCCCATAATGATTTGGGATTTTGATGATTTTGTACACATTTTTACACATCCTTGCTCTACTGATGTGTGCAAGATATGCTGTGTGAATCACCTACTTCATTAGCTGATCTGTATTAATCTATGGGACTTTGTATAGATTTTCCGTAAGAACTTTTCACACATTCCCATCTATACTGTAAGTGCAAGACTGATGGTGTGTAGACCTTCCAATGCAACCCCAAACCTTTTCACTCACAATGTTAAGTGCTTTCAAATTCCTGTGTTCACATTCCTCCTCTTAACTTTAGGTGCTTTCAAATTCCTGTATTCCCATTCCTCCACTTAACTTCAGGTGCTGTTAAATTCCTGTGTTCAAATTCCCTCTCCTCCTCTTAACTTTAGGTGCTTTTAAATTCCTGTGTTTAAATCCTGCTCCTCCTCCTCCTCCACACTAAATAGAGCTGAAGGGGAGGTTACAGAGACAGTGTTAGTAATGTTACAGTGAGTGGCTACATCTAGTAATGAGACATGCAGTGCCACCACCCCAGTGCCCAGTGAGTGTGGCATGCTGGTGGCACTTGGCACTCACACCTACACACTATGGACGCCTCTGCTGGTTATGGGTCTCTACAGGCAGCTCACTCTCCCCCTGCCTGCAGCTTCTCCCTGGGTGCAGACATGGTGGTCACAGGGGGTCATGGGGATCACAGGGGAGGGGTCACACAGGGAGGATCACAGTGGAAGGTCAGGGTTCTATTATGTGACCCACCATTGCATAATTTCCTATCATTGTGTTTGACCCTCACTGGAAGGCCAACACCTAAATAAAAACTAAATAAATAAGTAAACTGCTAAAAGATGAGAATTCTTCACCTACAAATAAATAAGGAAATGAAAAGAGATAAACAAAATACTAAAAAAAATGTCATATATGCATACAGCTGACTTTATAATCTAAGCAAATTTTCACACCAAGAGTATACCATTAAATTATCACATCACCACCAACACCATCAACACTATCACACTATGCATTTTTCAAACTTTCAATATGTGCTAACAAGGTTTTCTTTTTTATATAACTTTTTTCTGATGGTAACCTACCTATAGTAACCCAAGTATATAGTTGTGCATCTGTTCCTAAAAAAATAAGTAGAATAAATAAAGAAATATCTAAATGAAATAAAAACAAAATAGAAGAAGAGAAAGAAAATTTGGAACACTTCAATTCTACTATAATTTCAGATAAGGAATTCTCTGCTCATATGAACCACATTTGTAAAGATTCCTTAATTCTACGCTGTTTGCATCAGTAACTGTCACCATGAATGAGAAGAGAGTATTGTTGTCTTATCCATTCACTAACCCAGTGCAGTACAATGTGTTGCAGTGGTTCCTGGTGTTACTTGAAGAACTACACCTCCCTCACCTCCAGTCAATCTGTTTACACCTTTACCTGATAACACCTGTCAGTAATTAAGCCAAGTTATTCTATTAACACATACCCTCCCATCACCTACAACCTTTATTGCACCCATCAAAACACCTTCCCTTCACCTACACCCATCACAAGATTCTCCCCAACCATTTACACCTTCCCATCCCACACAAGCTACCCCACCTCCCTTCTCCACCACATACCCTCCCACCCTACACACCCACCTCCCACCTCCCCATCACATACCTGCGCAGTTTGGCAAAGCGACGTGTGATGTCAGCTGGGGACTGGATTAGAGTTGAGTACATGTTGGTGGCAACCTTGAGGATGCACAGCAGCAGTGGCCCCAGTATAGCACCTTGCACACCCCAGTAGAACACACCCCCAGCTATTGCCAGGCCTGTCAGGTAAGGGTGGCTGCCTCTGTGTGGAAAGAGGTAGGATAGATTTAAGAGTACATATGTTTATTTTTCTTCATTAAGCCAGATTATTTAAGCTTGTCTGTTTATCTATTAATCTACATACCTGTTTACTTATGGGAGAATTAACTATGTACCAAATCATGTACAAAGAATGTACATATGCACATCATTCCTTCTTAATATATGAGTATCTGTTCTACATATCTATCCATTTCTTTACTCATCAATACACATGAGTATCTATTATACATATATATCTAACTATTTCCTTACTCATCAATATAGGTCTAATAACCTCTAACAAATTATAATATATGTGTATCTGACTGTTTATATATCTTACAATTTTATAAACAGTAAGATATATGGACACACAAACACACACACAAACATCAAATCTTTCCTTTACCCTTTAATGTCAGCATAGATGGCAGTGTCAACACAGGACATAGGCAGCAGTTGGGCCACGAGGAGGAGACCCGCCAGCCAGGGGGACTCCCGGTGCCAGAAGAGTTCAAGAGCACCAGGGAAGGCAGCCCAGTATGTCCCCACCAGAGGCACAGCACCAAACAATGCTCCTAACACTGGTGTGAAGAAGGTTGTGTGAAGTGATGGGGTGGGTGGTAGTGTGTTCATCTTAGGTTTAGGAGAGAAATGGGAAGGAACTGGTTCTCCAATAGGGTAGTTGATAAGTGGAATAGACTCAGTAATTACATTGTTAGTGTTGAGACAATGGTGAGTTTTAAAAGAAGGTTAGACAAGTTTATGGATGAGGATGATGGGTGGAATTAGATAATGGAGCTCACACAGAGACTGCCATGAGTAAGTCTAACAGGCTCTTGCAACTTCCCTCACTTTCTTCTGTTCTTATATAGTAGTTCCATGCAAGGTCTCACCTAGATTCATATGGTCCTGTCTCTGCTTCTATGTATATTCACCCACCCTTCCATAAATATGATGTGTATTCCTTGTCTCTTTCATCTCCATTTTCTTTTGCTTTCATTCTATTTTTTGTTACTTCTACCTTAATTATGGTACAATGGTTCAAATTTGCCTTAATGTCTCCCCTTCCCTTCCTACCATCAATGATTTTGCTCCTTGTACAGTATAGTTTCTTCACTCACTTGAAGGGAAGGAAATATTGTACAGTATTATCCCTATCCATTCCTCTCTGCCCCTCAAGAAAACTATCCAAAGGCAAGTTCAAGATCATGCTGTGTCTCCAAA
The DNA here is from genome assembly GCA_020233015.1 of Callinectes sapidus. Lineage (NCBI taxonomy): Eukaryota > Metazoa > Arthropoda > Malacostraca > Decapoda > Portunidae > Callinectes > Callinectes sapidus. The sequence continues at coordinate 6,197,726 of CM035177.1, read as the reverse complement.
CCTCCATCCTGCCACTCACCAGAAGGGATGTAGACAATGTTAACATTGAAGAGGGAGTGCAGCAGCCATGTCCACATGCCGTAAAATGCTCCCATCTTGAGTGAGGCGATGAACACTCCATTCACTGCATCTTCCACCGCTTTGCCCAGGCTGGGGGTGGGGAGGCATTGTGGTGGCAGTGGTGTATTGCATGTGCAGAATGAGTGTGGTGGATGCAATGGATGTGTAAAGTTGAATGTCTAAGAGTGTGCTATGGTTATGATTCAGGTGCATGCCAGGTGCAAGGGGAGGATGTGTGTATTGACATCTGACATGAGGCCACAGTGGCAGGTTAGATACAGAGCACTTCTCACTTGCTTGCACATCATTCATTCAGTGAGTTACAGTAATTCACAATAATTGATACCTGGATAGACAAAAAGAAAAAATGCATAAAAGACAAAGCAATCTTAGCCACTTCAAAATATGTACCTAAATCTAACAATTGCAAATCCCCATTCAACTGCATGCGAGGTAGATTCAAGTACAATGTGGTGCATGACTGAACGTTCTATAGTGATATGGCGATAAAAAACACATGTAACACACACTCCTTTCCTTTTTCCATAGTATGGTGCATAGCTTAATCTTATGGTGCTGTACTGACAAATAACACATAATGTTCTCCATTCCTTTCACCCACAGCAAACAACATACACATCCCTACTCACTGGGTCATCTGTCCAGGCGCCAAGTTGACTATCACAGCGACAGGCTTGTACACCGACCCACTGGCACTCAGGACGTAGAACAGCGATGACATGAACACAACCTAAAAGCAAAGAGAGACAAATGGAAAATGTGATAAGGTGTGATCAGGAAATGAAGGGAAGGAAAGTTAGATGGTAAGAAAAAGGGAGGTAAAGTGGAGTAAGAAAGGGAGTATGACAGAGTAGTGACTGAGAAAACAATACAGTTCTAGTGTGTGAGAACATAAAGCAGCCTTAATATGATAAAGTAATGAAACAGTAAGGTTCAGTCAGACTCACCACACTGATGAGAGCGTTAAGAATAGAGAGAGATCCTCCAAGCAGCAGCGAGGCAACTGCAGTGAGGGCAGAGATGGCCAGACTGAGGTTCCCCAGCAGGAGGCCCCACACTGACTCCAGCACACTCATGACGGTGCCCAGGTTGTCCCCCACCACCTCACTCACCAGGGACAGACTCACCCCTGTGCCAACACCACAAACGCAAACATTATAACCAGTATGCTCAATGCTGCACCACAGGACCACTACCACATGTATTAATAACATCATAGATAGGTTATATTGACCCTAGCACCACCACAACCACCACCACCACCACCATCACCACTACCACCACCACCACCACCACCACAACCACCACCACCACCACCATCACCACCACCACTACCACACACATCATTGGTAGTACAAATAAGACATGCTAACTTTGGTGGTTGGAAAACAGAGGATGAAGCAAAAATTTTTAAAAAAGGAGGTGTTTTTCTGAATTCTGTGTTTTCTCACCACCATATCATCACTAAAAGTAAGGTATGTTAAAGTTGTGAGAAAATGCAGGATGAGGCAAAAAATACTGCTTTATCCATCTTATGTGTTTTTAAATTTCACTTGCCTATTTCAATCAGTATCTTAATAATATGGGGAATTATTCATCATCTGGAATTGATATGGAGTGGGAAGATGAAGGGGAATGGGAGGGAGGGAGAGAGGGAAGAGGGGTGGATAGAGAAGACACAAAAGTAGCAATGTGATAGTCAAGTTCCTTCTTCCCTCACTTCCTTTCTCTCACTTGTATTTCCTTCATGGACATGCATATACAGTACATAAAAAAGTACAATAAAAAATAACAAATAAAAATATATATATAAAAGAAACATCAAATTAAAACCACTGCCATTGTATCTCTAACATGACAGCCAAGACGGAGCTCGAGAGAACAGGGAACAGCTGAGGATCTTACAAGGGTGAATGCAAACACTGACAAGCTGAGTAATGAGGACTCTTGCCATGGTTATAGTATTGGCAATGACAAAACACCAATGACTGGCTGGGCTAAGACATTACACTCTCCCTGGACAAAAGCAAAAGGAAAAGAAAATACATAATGATAATATGTACAGAAATCTTAGAATCAAGTAACATATTGATATGAAGAAAAACTGCAAACATAAAATATAAAAAAATAATGATAATAAAAACAACTGACCTCCCATTGCAGACTCTGACCACCATGTTGAGAGGTCACAAGAGCGAGGAAAGGAGAGGGAGAGAAGAGAGGAGAGGAAAGAAAGGGAGAAAATATTTAACTCTCACAAATATTAATTTAATTACAGAATCAGTACATTGTGGTGAGATGAAGAATGTTTCCCACCAAACCTCTCTGATAAAACTAGTAAGAGGAGAGAATACAGCATTAGTAATGAGGAGGAGGAACAGCAGAGGTAAGAGTGATACAGTGACAGGATGCAATGTGGTGTTGTTATACAAACAGAGGTGAAACTGTTAAGTATGAGGTAAGATATGCTGTTACTCTTTAAAAAGATTAGGAAAGTGATCAAAGGCTACAAACACTAACAAAAAGCTATATAATTGCTATCTGCCTCTCAAATTTACAGTAAAGTAATTGAAATAGATTACGAGCAGTTTAGTTTTACAAGTGTAGGATAGATCACATTCTAGCTGAAAACATTGCACCCTCAATTTTCTGCATCTTATTTTCCAAACTTTTAGGAGGCATTAATGAAGACTGAGGAGATAAAGCAATATCAAAATCAAATAAAGCATCCATTTCACATAGTTAGGTTAAAGAATCTCTTGAACTTAAATTACTGGAAGATTAGATCTAAGTTCATGTATCTATCATGGGTACTGCGTTTAAATATTTCTTTACATATTTGTCTTTTTGAATGCATTAAAAACTAAATATCTAATCAGTCTGGCAACTTTATTCCTTTGATTACTCTAGAAAATTGAGGATTCATGATATTAATACTTCAACTTGGGTCACAAAGCCAGGTCATGAGAAGGGAGGTGGAGGGGAGGGAGGGGCAGGGTGGACAAAGTGGTCAGGTACCTGGGGAGTGCTTGAGTCCTTCCATCAGTGAGTCAAAGCTCATTGCCACAGCCTCTGAGGTGACCACAGGGCCGGGTGACATAGCCTGGGGATGTGCCACCACCCACGCCTGGTACACTCGGTCCCACAGCTCCACCACCTGTAATGCACACACACACACACATGTACGGTCATACTTCATGAAGCAGTTTTCCCACCTTACTTTCTAAAAAAAGAGGCGTCTCTTTTTTTCATAGTAGCTGTCATTGGCTAGTGTTGCTTCTGATGTTATCATAGGCCTGCTTTCTTCCTATTCCCATCCACACCATTACTTGTCACTCTTCTTCTCCCCTCCCTCATACTACCTCCTCTCTCTCTCTCTCTACACATTCAGAAGTATATCTATAGACACACAAACACACACAGGACACATGTAGCCTGGAACTTAGAGCACAGGAAAGGTCATGGTGAGAGGGCAACAGGAAAAGAAAGAAGCTGTCCTGCTATTACAATATTAAATAATAAATATCAGGATTTTTAGTCAGAGAGAGAGAGAGAGAGAGAGAGAGAGAGAGAGAGAGAGAGAGAGAGAGAGAGAGAGAGAGAGAGAGAGAGAGAGAGAGAGAGAGAGAGAGATGCAAGGACATAAGAGAAATGTGGAAACAAGGAAGGAATATAGAAAGTGGACATAGATTAGGTAAGGTTAGCAAAAGAGGTGTGGCTTATTTTGGTCATCACAATTTATGACTAATGATATTTACAGACTAAAATGTTGCCACGTGGCTTTAATAAAAAATGTGGGTAGGATGGCGTCGTTACCAAGTATGGAGCTAACTGTACATACACATGGAGAGAGGACACAGTGAGCCCTGATTCTATCCTATATAAGACAACTAGGTAAATACACCTGCTCTTCAAAACTTAGTCTACATCTCCACATGTATATATGTGTGACGGACAACAAAGTGCAGCTTCCCCTGTACAATATAGATACCTGGAATACAACACAAGAAGAGGCAACAGAGGCAAGGAATCAATATGAGGAGAAACTGGATATGTGTACAGTTCATAGATATGGAGACAGAATCATTGGAGTGTAGCTCAGGCCCTGCATATTACAACTAGAAAACATACTCAAGCAGCAAGACACAGCAGGACAGAGCTCCTTACACAGCAATCAACAATCACTCCAAAGCTAAATTTATTTTTACTTTTAGATTTTTAGTACTAATAGAAATCATGTTCCTAGTGCAATTTTTTTTTTTCTCTCTCTCTCTGACACATGCATTGCTTACCTGCTTCTCCAGCTGTTCAGCCTTCACATCATCAGTCTCTCCCAACATTCCTCGCACCTGGAAAGGCACACAAGAACTATCAGTGTACATGGATCCAATACCTACAGTCATGCAGTCATGTAGTATGTCCTCTTTATTGTCTTGTGTTCATATGCCCACTAATTTTTCAGTAATGTGGGTTGCACATTGTACTGCTAAAAGGAACATGTGCAGACTTCACTGAACTAACATTTCATATTGCATATCAAAGGAAAACTTGTAGTGACTCAATCAATACATAGAATTGTCTCATAGTGGGACTATCTCAACTTATGGGATTATCAAAGTTGGCATAATTAGAGGAAATATTGCTGATAAAAACTTGTATTTAGGTACTTTGCATGAGAAAGTATTAGAGTTTACGGACAAATAAGTGTCCTAATCACATTAATTATGAGCAAGTCAATTATGTCACTAGACACAAGTCTGCTAAGAGCTAGGTGAAGCAGTGAGGGAGCAGAGAACATACTGCAGAGGCTGCCTGGTAGCTTGGCGACACACTGATAACCACTACCGTGCTATGTAAGCAATGGTGGGAATAGATTGACTGGCCAGCTGCTAATGTTTGTAATGTACACTAGTTATCTCCAGCTGACTCAGCACAACACAGTAAGTACATCTTTACTGCTTTATAAATTCTGGTACAGCTCTGATCATGTAAGATGTTGAAAGGTGTCAGTTTGCTACAATGTTTTAAACTTTCCATGTTTCATTTGTCACGTGAAGTTTTTTCCAACAGAGTGTGTGTGTGTGTGTGTGTGTGTGTGTGTGTGTGTGTGTGTGTGTGTGGGTGTGTATGTGTGTAGTACCATAATAGGTGCAATGGTGCCGGCAGTGAACATCTCATGTGCTGCTATACAGTACACTGTTCACTACAATGAGCAAAACATATTTTTTGTACAACCAACTTGCTCTTTCTGACACATGCAAAGAGACATCAGAGAATACTGCGAAAAACACAAACTGGTAAAAAGGAACTGGTAAAACCAACATAAAAACCATATTCATAAGTATTGCAGGAGTACCAAAGCCTGAATACTGAACAAGAAAACAATACACATTCTGATGGCTCAGGAACATGTGATGGAGGTGCCACTCAATTACATCAATTCAGAACATCCAAAATCAAAGAAAAAAGGAACTGTTGTGAAGACGGAACAAAAATCACACATGACACCATGCATGACGTGTGTTGCCGAGAGGGAAAGTCAAGCAAGACACAACAAAGCTGTACACAAAGTCTTGTACTAAAGGTGTTTTGTGGCTTAAGACTAGTGCTTGCTAGGGCTACTTTTGAAGGCCACAGGGATAACTAGTCTTCATGCTTGTATTTTCTAAAATGTAGGTAACTGGCTGGCCTCAAAAGTGTGAATGATGTGAGTGTGTGTGATGCTTTGTCTAGGCTGCCCCAAGTGGGATGGCAAGCCTTGTGTATAGAAAGAAAAACGGACATGATGCAGAATCCTAGTTAAGTCGTGAAAATCCCAAAGTATACCTTTGAAAACTTGAGTCAATTCCACTATGGCCTCTTGATAATAGTTGAGATAAGGCACCAAAATATATGTGGATCTATTCCAAAACACTAAAGCAAATGCACAGCAAAGTGATAGCACAAACTACAGGCCTCCAGTAAATAATACTGCAAGTCCTCCAATGGCATCTTAAACTTACATGCATACGTACATTTAAACATTATTCATAGAGCCTTAAACCAACACTTGTTTCCATCACAATTTCAGAGGTTTATAACTGATCCTTAAACTCTCATCAGCACAGTACACCCTTGATTTTCCAAACAAAAAACAACAAAGTTATAGGAAAAAAATCTGAGTCTGAATGTTCTGATTAAGTTAAAGACACTATTCCTTGATAGGACATTGTAGCAATGTTTATGCAGGTGGGTCACTTATTCTGTCTGCTTTAATCTAACCTCAGCACTGTGGCCCTTCCCTTAATGCCTGCATATTTCTTTCATATACATATTTATATATTTTCATGGCAACAAATGTATCAATTAAAAAAACGTTTCACCGCAAAACAATCCTACAGACACACCTTGCCTTATGACAGTCTGACCTATGCTGTCTGGACTTTACAAAGGTGAAAGGTGATATATTAAGGAAAGTTAATGTAATTCAATTATAATCTGTATATTTTGCTGGTTTTTAACACTTTTCTCAGGTAAGCTCTGGAACTCACTACCTGCTAATGGTTTTCCAACTTCCTATGACTTCACTTACTTTAAGAGTGAGGTTTAAAGACATTTATCCCTTTCTTTAGGCTAAAACTCCTGAACTTGTAAGACGACTGGCAAGTAAGTGGGGCTTTTTTGTTTTTATTTTAAGTTTTGATCTTTATGTTGCCCTTGGTCAGTTTTCTCCTCTTCCATTAAAAAAAGGTTAATCAAGGGTTGACTGTGATATGTAAATCCCTATAATAAATCATCTTGAACATCTTCCTGAGACATAATATTGTTAAAGATGTTAGCACTCCATTATTTGAAGCTCTTACTGGAAAACATTTAAACAAATAGATAAACAAAACCATTCCCAGCACTGAGGTTGAGAGGACTTGCAATACACTGCCAGAAGGAGAGTGAGAGGGTGTACATCTGGCTTGAGGGAAACACACAACACAACACAACAAAACAGACAGTGTTGTGATACTCTTCTGGCCACACCTTGACTACTCTCAAAAGGCTCTAGCTGAAATGACATGGATTTTTAGGACTTTTTTTGTTTTGTGGTTATAGTGACAGATAAATAATGTTTCTTTAATAGGAAACACTCTTCAGAACCAGACTAACCATCTCTGTGGCCTTTGAAAATAGTCATGGTGATTGAGAAAGCAAAGCCACACCAGCACACACCACCGACACTCACCACCTTAGACGCATTAATGGTGGTGTGCCCATCTTCCCCTTCCACCAGCTGCCATACCACCACCACCACCACCACCACAGCACAGGGAGACAAGAGAAGGAAAGCTCAGGAAAGGAAAGCAAAGAAGAAAGTAAGAAAATAAAGACTATATACATGTTGTCCATTAAAAGATCTCTACTCCTCCTCTTCCACCTCCTTTTGCTTCCTTCCTATCAAGAAAATTATCTTCTTTCTTCTTGATATTCTGATAAACAAGTAACGGGAAGAAATATCTATAAAGGAAGTGAGAATTATGATGTAGGTGAAAATATAGAAAATACCTTAAGAGTTTAATTTGTTCCAAGGCAGAGCTTGTATTTCAAATTACTTGTAACCCAAATCAATTATCTCCACTGAAATTAATTCAAATGCTATTAATTTGTTCCAAACTCCATCCTTCAGCTGCCCTCCCCCCAAAATGTGTTTTTCACTGAGAAAAGGGTATAGTGGAGCTTTAAGTTAAGAGCCTCTTGAGTAATTTGGGATGTGAGCTGTCACTTGGGAGGATTTTCTGCTATGACTTGTGAGCAAAAATTTGAGTTATGAACTAGATCAAAATATGCCACTGCTATTTAATGCAGCATTTCATCTCTGGTGTGTTCAATTTACATGCCTTTTTCTTCTGCCGTGGAGGCCTTTATTGTATTGTGGTGACATTTTGTGCTGTTGTTTAGCTAAATCTCTTTAGCCTGACTATGAGTCCTAGGCAAGTGGCATTATGTAATGATACATGCCTAACTTGCTTCCAAACATTCTTAAAAGGAGGATAAAGCAAACCTCCTTTCACAGCTAGCTTTTAAAATGCCATGGAGAAAAATCAAAGAACAACAACAATTAAGTTAAGCGAAAGTTTAAAAAAAAAAAAAAAAAAAAAAATTGAGTTCAACAATTAAGTGTAGCATTAGTGAAATTATCTGTAAAGACACAAAAACAAAACAAATTCTTCCAATATCACCGACTTGCCTACCTCCTCCAGTCTCTCACAGGCTTCTGTTCTTCTCTCTCTTCCTCTTGCTTATGTAACACCTTATTTCTTCAATGAATAATGTCTTCATTGTATAGTAAAGGATCATCAACAAACTCTACTGTGATTAATAGAGCAGTCACTTTGCTCCCAACTGATCAACTGTCTCTAATGAAAAAGAGGAATGCATTCCTGACAATCTCTGAGATAGATATATTCTATAAAACCATTTTTTTTCATTCTCTGCTATATTTTATTATGCTTTTATAGATTTTTTTTTAAATTTGCAGACTCAACTTAATTTGTTCTAAATGGCTGTTTGAATATTAAAAAGTTCAACTATTGATACTTATAAATCAGGTATTTTGTTGCTTGTTAATGGCATTTCAATTCATATCAATGGGAATACTATAATTGATTTGAGTTACAAGCAACTTCAGGTATGAGCTCTGTCACAAAACAAATTATACTCGTAACTTGAGGTACCACTGTATTTATAAATTTTAAATGTATAAAAACATGACAAAACATAACAAAAGACAATGTAAAAAAATGGTTTTATAAAGTATATTAATCTTGGAGATGAGGGATGTGTTCTGCAAGAAATTATCCTCACATCTTGCCCTCCTCCCCTTCACTTGGGAGTTGGGAAAGTCAATCAGCTGGGAGAGTACTGGCTGCTCTATTAATGGTAGAATAGGTTGTTGATGACCTGTACTAGATGCTGCAGACATTATTCACTGAAGAAATGAAGTTTTAAGTAAGCAACAGAAAGACAGAGATGAGAACAGAGGCAGGTGAGAGTTCTGTTTACAGCATTGTTCCCCCATGGAAGTAAGCATGAAAGCAGGAGGTAGGAGGAGGAGGAGGAGGAGTTTGTTTAGTTTTGAGCCTTTTCAGTTACTTTCGTTTGCCATACTCGTTACGCTTCTTTGTGTTTTTCTTTTCATCTGCATGGGATTTAAAAAAATAGTAGTCCAAGGTGGTTTGCTTCATCCTCCTTTCAAGAATGTTAGGAAATGAGGAAGGCATGTGTCATTACAGAGTGCCACTTGCTCAGGACCCATGGTTAGTCTGAAAGATTTAGCTAAATAACTGCACAAAAAGCTAAAAGTGCTATCACAGCACTATAAATGCTTCCATGGCAAAATAAAAAAAACACACAAATGGAATGCTGGGTGTTTGCTACACCAAATAGCTGCAGTGCACCTTGAGCTTGCTTGTAACTTGAGTTTCTGCTCAAAAGTCAAAACAATAAAAATGATCAAGTGATAATTTGTACCTTGAAATACTTGCAAGTCAGGATGCTCACAACTTGAGATTCCACAGCATATAGTATATAGGTATATATTTTCCTCCTTCATTTATCCGCATAGATGAAACAACACACACACACACACAAATAACAAAGCTGAAGACAAAAACATTACTGTAAAACAATCTAACATGAACCTCAATCTTGCCTTCTGAGAGACATACACATAGAGAGTTGAAACACACACACACACACACACACCACATCAAGCTACACACAACAGCCTACTTGGAGGGAAGCAAGTTAATGATAGTGCTAACTACATTTCCCTCTAGAGTCTAGACACTACTGATGGAGACTAGTCAAAAATACTATATCATTCTCGTTTGTGTGGAAAGAAATAATGGGAAATAAAGGAAGAGGGAGAGGGAGAGAGAGAGAGAGAGAGAGAGAGAGAGAGAGAGAGAGAGAGAGAGAGAGAGAGAGAGAAATGTGTAAGGATGAAGTACAGGTACATAAGTAAATTTCTCTACTACAGGCAAATCCAAAAGGAAATTCCTGAGAAGGGATGCTGACAAAGGCTAAACTAGATTAGACTAGACTGAGGACTAAGTGAGAGTCAATACACAAGAAGCATATATGTAAACATCACTCAGATGAGACATGGGATGAGAGTAAAACGTCAGACCAAACGACCACTAAAGCCTTGGGTGTGTTATGTCTACTGAAGCCTCCTTTGTATCTCACGTCTACGAGAAAAACAGTATGCACGTGAAGCACAACAAAATACTGTACCAGCAGGCAGCTATGTACACATAAAGAAATCATATTGACCTGTAGGAAAATAAAGAAAGCCATATACTTTGGAAATAATAAAAAAAATCAAGACAAGCACAAGTAAATACCTAGCAAAAATGTGACATACGTAAGACAAAACAAGTACAATTACAAAACATATTATGAATGTTTTTAGCGTTTGCTTATTAGAAAAGGCTAAAATGTTACCACAGCAATCTTCAAAATTGACAGGAAAAAATAATAATAATGAAAAATAATATTAGATATATATATATATATATATATATAGTATATATATATATATATATATATATATATATATATATATATATATATAATAAATAAGTAAATAAAAATGCTGGTGGTGTTATGTTCAAGGCAAACAATAATGATTGTCCATATGTGTGAATTTGCATAAATAAAGCTTTGTTTGTTCTGTACTCTGTGATCACAACTTTGAAATCCACAAAATACATAATGTTCTGTAAGACTCAATGTGCAGAAGAAGAATGGAAGTGGTGCTGTGAGTAAAGAAACAATTGCAATACAGTGCCAAAAAAATTATGCAAAACTGATGAAGTGTTTTCCAAGTAAAGAATGTCAGAATACATGTGAACCAAAAAAAAGTTTCAGTGTTGCCATGATGGGTGAGGTGAAGTGAACAGCTATCTATGGGTGTTGGCAGTTGACTGGCAGGAGAGAGAGGGTCAGTATAGCAGGACACAGCAAATGTAAACCACAACTCTGCCATTCCCCTACAACTGCTCTCTCTGCTTTGTGTTATTACATATATAACTTACCAATGAATTCCCTTCCTCAAAAAAACACAATTCAAACATTTGTGTACATCTTCACCGACCACCTATTCAATTTTCATCCAAAGTAGTTTTAATATCCATAGAAGCCTTATTATTTTGATCCGTAAGAAGGAAAAAGTTATTCAATTCACAGTAAGAAAATAAGTAAGTGTTTGTAAGATCATAATTTACTTCTATACACACATAAAGCATCCCCTTCCATAGTCACACCCATCTCCCACCTGTGTCCTTCACACCCTATCCTCTACCATCCTAATCCCACCCAATGCTTTCTCATCTCCACCCCATCCCGTCCTTATGGCCACCCCACCCCACCCAATCCTCTCCCATCCCCACCCAGCTTCACTTACCATGGTAGCAATCCACTGCCGGCCATACAGGTAACCCTCATCAAGAGCCGATGTCACCACCTCGCCCAACCCCTCTGGCAGCAGCGCCAGAAACTGAGGGTTGTTCACCACTGTTGAGTTGATCACCTGACTGCCCAGGCTGATCAGTGCCATGCTCTCCCCCTGGATCTGTGGGAGGAAAGTCAGTATGGTTCATTGGAAGTCAGGTCAGTGTTGGCTTGGTAATGTATAGTTTACATGATGTGGGTTAGTGTCATACTGTATCAAGACAGTAATGAGGGTGTCCCTTTACTGTGTCAAGCCTATAATGCCTTTCATCAACCACTTCTTGAGTAATGAGATAAGTTCCCACAGTCCCTTCTCTAGCATGTGTGTATCCCTCACCTGCACAGCAAGGTAGATGGAGGCTGTCACTGCAAAGAAGATGACAGTGAGGATGACAAAGAGGGTAACGAGGGCATCCACAGCAGCCACCAGCACCCCCACTGCTTGGTTGTCTGTACGCATCAGCAGCTGTCGGGGAGATGAAGATAGGAAAGATGGAGACTGTACACATACCCATGGACACACACACACACACACCACACGCATACACACATACACACACACATAGTTAACTGGCTTACTCACCATAAAGTTCTGGCATATATTAAAGCATTTCATTTGTAATGTAGTCCATAAAATGAACATACACTTTACACACACAATTTCTATTTCCTTCTCAGCTTCCTGCATTTTGTTTTTTCCTCTTCCTTCTGTACTCTGTATCTTTTCTTTCTTCACCTCGCACTTCTCTTCCTTCTTTATCTCCCAATATCTCATCATCCTTCTCCTCTTTCTCTCTCTTCCTCCATTGCCTTCATTTTCTTTTCTTTCTCCTCCTCTTTCCTCACCCCTGGCTTCTCTTTATCTCCTCCTCCTTCTTTCTCTCCAGCTTGTACCTTTGTTCCCCTCCTCCTCACCTTGGCCACCCCCCGGATTGGTGCCGGCAGCAGAGCAGTCCGCCGAGGAACCAGGAAGGCGCCGATCTTGCTCCTCACTGCACACATCATGTTGGCCACCACACTACCGTTCTTTGCACTCCACATCAGATACCGGGAAGCTGTGGGCAGGGCATGAGATGTGCAGGAAAGATTAGTTTTAAGATTTTTAGTTGCTGAACACAACACTTGGAAGGTAGTAAGAGGCAAGTATTGTGGGGTATGGCATAGAGTAAAGGTGAGAAGCAAGTTAGAGCTCTTAATATGGTTTTTTAGCTGTTAAACACAATTTCTTAAAGGTAGTGAGTGATAAGATAATTACAAAGAACATTCATAAGAACCAACTAACTTGTATCAAATCTAGTTTTACTTTCTTTTGCTAAGGATCTTACTGACTCATTGATTATTCCATCAACTATTTTCTAGTATTGATCAAATTAAGCTAACATTTATATTCATAAAAATTATAGATCTAAAGAAATCTTATAGTCAGTCAGTCAGTCAGGTGATGAATCACTTTTTATTACATTATTAAGCCCATCAATCTTTCCTATAGCAGTGAGTCATTCTGTCCCTCTGCAGCAAGTCAGTCCTAACATAGCAATAACTTTGCTTGTTTCCTTCACAGTATCAGAGTTACACGTCTTTTCTACAATAGTGAGTTAGTCAGTCTCCTTCATAGTACTAAGTCAGACCCCCTACTGCAGCAAGTGAGTCAGTCCAACCTGCCAGACTCACCAAGCTTCTTGATGCCATAGTAGATCATGGCAGTGGGCAGCAGTGGCAGCAGGTAGTTGTGTCTCCACAACTCCACTAAGATGCATCCAACAAACACACCCTGGGGAAGACAGATGCTCTCACCACACTGCTTCACTACCACCAAACACACATACACACACACACACACACACACACACACACACACACACACACACACACACAGATATGTAAAAGATGCCTACAAATATTAGGGTGGTGCTTCATTACATGGACAAAAGTATGATTATGATCATAACCACCATGATCAAACCCAGGGTGGAATATACAGCAGTGGTGTGGTCTCTGTATATGAAAAAAGATATCAAGAAGTTGGAAAGAATTCAGAGGATACCTATAAAGATGGTGATGGAAATTAATCATATAACTTATGAAGAAAGATTGTAGGAAATAAGATTGCCAACTTTGCAAGAAAGAAAATGTAATAATGATCTACAAAATGGTTAACCACATTGAGAAAACAGACAGACAAGACTTAGTGTTGCTGAAAGGAAATGGGACTAGATGGAAGAGAAGACATTCAAAGGTCAGGAAGGGTCAGTGTTTAAGGGACATCAAGAAGTATAGTTTTCTACATAGAACTGGATGCTTGGAATTAAATAAAAGAAAAGGTCATTACAGCAACTAATGTTTTTAAAAAAATATTTTAAAAATATTTTTATATATTTAAAATATTTTTTTAAAAAATATTAAAAAAAAAAGTTGCATAGATAGATATGAAGACAGGATATCATAACCCCTGCTTGAACCCAGTAATATACAACTAGGTAAATGTAAACACACCAACACACTTCTACCAGACACCGATATTGAGGAGAGTTGAAGACACACACCGACAGTACTAGACCCACACCAACACTTGCATCCCAACACCTCCCAGTCAGTCTGACACTCCTGCTCACCTTGAGGTATATGTTGCTGCCGTTCTCCTCCACTTGGTTATGAGTCTGGGGCATGGTGTGACTCCCAGCACTCAGCAGCACCTTGGGCCGCGGTGTCTCTGGGCCTCGGGTTGGGCCACTGGTATCCTGCGGTATCACTACATGTTAGGCAATGACAGGACAATGACCACATCACTGTAACATATGACATGATCAATATCCATAGTGTGTTTGCTGTCTTATATTCTTACTGTTCCAGCTCAGCATGTATTTATTTTAGGTTGTCTACTTTGTGATTGGCTGAACATTATTTTGTAAACTACCTCTTTAAATTAGAGCAGCTTCAATCCACACTTAATAGCCAACAGGACAAAGATATGGGCAAGGAAGAAAGAAGGAAGACTTAAGCTACCAATGGTACATCAACTGTGGTCTATACCTTTCCTTTCTCCTGGAGCTCCTCTATTTCTTTCTTGGATTCAGGTGTTCCTGCAGGGGGCTTGGGGCAGGCAGGGATGGCATCGGGAGGGGTGGAGGTGTTGGAGCGTCCCTCTCCTCCCTCCTCTTCCTCTGCCACGGGAGACAAGGTGTGGGATTGGCTCTCATCATCATCCTCGTCCTCATCCTGTGTGAGGAAGAAAAAATTTGCTGAATTTTTCATTGACAATATTAACCAAGAGAGCAAGGATGGTGGGGATGACATGAACTCATTACAAAACAACAGGTCATTTGTAATTTGCAGATGAACTGCATTCCTTATATAAAGAGGAATTAAAATAATATGGATTGGACATTGAGTGGACTCGCATAATAATAATGATAACATTGCACCTGTCTTCCTTTGCTTACCACTATTCTGACAGCAGGTGTGCTCTCAAGCTCCTGCTGCTTTTGCTGTTGTTCCTTCTCTTCATCACCGCGACACACTGCCAACATGGCCTCCACCAAGGACACATCCTGCTCCTCTGTGTGTGTGGAAATAAACATACTGCAACTTAATACTGATAAACTCACAAGGGAAAGATAACAGAACCAAAAAAGGAACAATTTAACATTTAAAAATACTTTCAGAGATGCAGAGAGAAGCAAAGAGGAGATACGGCTATAAATATACAATTCTCTCTCTCTTTCAAAAGGTAAACACACACTTACTCTGGTCTCTGAGGTGTGCCTGGACGTCCAGCACCTCAGTACACAGACCAGCAAGCAGCAGTGCACACATCACCAGGAACAGCACCACACTGCCTGTTGGCCACATCCCTGTGGGAGTACACACAACACAGGTACATCACATATGCAGCAATGCAATCCTTCACACTTTCTCTATCAGCAAGACTCTAATCAACTTAACTGTAACCATAGGTATGAACATAAGGACTCCTGCTAACTGATTATTATTGGCAAAACTCTAACCTCATTAAAGAAATACAAGAAAACATAAAACAGACAATGGGGAACAATTTTGACAACATAGTCGTCTCAATCCTCAGGTAAGAGGAACATCCCCCTCCCCACACACAATTTTGGATTTTCATCATTCAGGCTCTTGCTGGGAGAGTTTTCACAATGGTAGTCAGTGAGGACCTGTGCTAAGTCAGGTGTTCAGCACAACTACAAACAGATGAACAAACATTCCACAAAATATTCAAATTGTAATGTTTAATTAGATCACCAAATAATACAAAGCATCTTGCAAAGAGAGCTTCCTTGGCCTAAGCTCTCCCTGCCACACTGACCTGCCAGGCCTGCAGCCGCCACCAGCCACACAGGCACACTCAAGCGACCCAACACCTGTGATGACTTATCCGTCCAGAAGAAGACCACGGCCACCAGGTACCCAGTGACCAGTGTGAGGGCCTGGCGGGGGAAGGGGAAGAGAGGTGGTCTATACTCTAGCTCTACATCAGGCTGATGTTTCATTTTAAGTTTCTTTAAGGAGTTGCACCTCAGTGGGTCTTCTTTTCTCTCTTTTTGTTACTCGCTTACATAATCAGAAGAAAATTAATACAGTGAGTAATCAATACAAGGGTTACATACATATGGACATATCAAAATATACATACTGATAAGTATTTCATCATATCTATATATAAATACCCAAATAATTTCTCGTTAGTGATAGTAGAAATACATGTACCTAAAAATAACTGAAAGATGAGATAAAAGGAGATAATGATAACAAAGGTGAAGAGTATATACCAACACAAGCACACACAGAACAGACACAGAGACCGGATCTTTCTGGTGTAGCTCAGACCCAATGCACAGTAAATAAATATACACTCACAACACAAAGACAGGAAGACACCCACTATGTATCCATTGGTGGTGATGACGGTGACAACAGTGGTGGTGATGGCAATGAGGCAGGACAGTATGCTGTAGGCCAGGCTGGAGAGGAAAGTTGGGGTATGATGGATCACAATGTACAGCAGCGGCAGGATGACAGTCACTGTCACCACACTCTTGACGTGGGCCACCACAAACCTGGAAAAGTCATTGATTAACTGAGTAAATAATAAAATGATTGACACTAATCAATAGACTGGGTATATGATGAAATAAATGGCTAGCTAAATGATAGGTTAATGAGACTAAATGACATACGGATTAAATGACAAACACACAATGAATGATAAGGTAAATAATTGACTTGTCTGTTGAATCAATTCAAAGAATGAACTATCTCACTGACTGACATACATCTAATAATTTTCTATTTGACAAGCTAACTAATTAAGTACATTAATGGATCTTTATAACATAACCACCACCGCCACCACCACATCCTCACCTGCCCACTATCTCTGACACAGTGTCCACCAGTCGGAGGGGAAGGAACGCAACTGCCACAGACAGCAAACCATGAGATGTATGGACCTCTGCCAGCCAATCACGTGTCCACTTGGTGACGGTGTGCTTGGCGGGGTGCAGCAGCGACCCACACAGCACTGCCCACAGCAGCGGCTGAACAAAGGGCTGGAGGAGGCAAGGCAGTCAAAGGTCAAGGTGTAAGAATTATATCATACATTATTATAAACTTGTGTGTTTCTCTACTTGCTCCCTCCCATATTCTTTTCTTGGCCAATATGATTTAGATAGAATTTTCATTAACAATTTCATTAACAAGACTAACTACGAATATTCACATTAACAAGCATTCCCTGACATATCAACCCCTAGAGTTAGAAGACATGATACCTTGTGAAAAGAAGCAAATGTTACATGAAACCTTTCAAAACAGCTTACTGTCGTGCCAAGCTATGCATAACCACTGAGACACTTGTCTGGTTCACTAGAGAATGGTAAATCAATGAAGTTTCAGGATCTCACCAAGAAAACAGCTGTAGTCACCAAAGAGTGTTAGATCCCCAATGAGAAACTGCCTTAACTTGTGCACAGCCCCACAGATCCACCCACCAGCCTTACCTGGAAGATCATGTACACCGACCAGGCAGCAGCAGCCACACAGCCCACAAAGACGATGGCAGCCACATTGTAGAAGGCGTTGCGCAGGGCCTGGTCATACCCCTGCGGCACAAACTGTCTCCACACGTGCTCCAGCGGGGACCTGGCATTCTCCCCGTATAGCGACATCCTGGTGCTGCCTCCTTCACTGGCTCATTCTAGGCCTCTGATGGTGATGGTAATGACTAATTTCATTTTAAGGTCATACTATACAACTTTCATCTCCTTATACTATGGGTTTATAAGAAAAAAGCAATAATTGTAATCTTTGTTTTGTATCAACCCCTTTAGTAATAGGGCAAATTTTTATTATGAAGCCCGAGTGTGATTAGACAATTTTACTGACATTAAGAAGGGTCTATGGAGGTCAGATGATTAATGGCCAGAGTCTGTAATATTATAATCCCCACAAATAATAAGCAGAATGAATATGACAATGTTTCCCAGTACTGAAGGGGTTAAACAAAGAAGACATGCCAAAATTAGAAGACAACAACATTGCTTGACATCACCTCCATTCCCCCCCTCCCCTCCCCCTTTAAATAACAAGATAAACAGGTAACATACTAAGAAAACAGCAAACAGTACTTCGGTGTCTCGAATCCCTGAGGTCTAAATCTGGCCCTGCCTATACATCATTACAGCTAGGAATTTTCAGCGTGACAGGGCGGTAAGGGGGGAGGGCGGCGGGGGTCAGTGGGATGGATGAAGGCCAGGAGGGGGAAAGTGGGGAGGAAAAAAGGGCAAGACGTGACGGGAAGGGCAAAAAGGACACGGGACTAGGGAAAAAAACAGAACAGGAAACAAGGCAGAGAGGAGGCATGGGAGGGCGGCGGGAGGGAAACGGAACACCCCTCCTGCTGCCCTCCGGAATATGACAGGTGTGATGGGGGGGAGGGAAAGACACACCTCACTGCTGCCACATTACCAACACGAGTGGCAACCTGTACATACCGGGCTATCCTCACCAGTAAACCCACGCACACAGCCGGGCACCACACCACACTGACACAACCCATAAACCTGGATGCTGCTGAGGGAGGGAGTGGCTGCAGTGGAACGTCAGGGAGAACACACAGCCACAACCTTTCGTATTCCACCTCCTCTCCACCACATCTCACCTCGTCATGTGTGGTACGCCGGCCCTACACAAACCCCATGTCCTCTAGTATGGGTACTCCACTGAAACACTTCCCTGCACCCCTGGATAATGCGACAATTTGCCAGACACACTTACTTGGCAGCGTCCCAGAGTGTGTTCCCAGCCATAGTAAATCTCTCCCTCCCAGTCCCCAGTCACTCCCCACCTCTCCCTCCCTCCCTTATTACGTCATCGCTCCCCGCCATCAATGAACACAGGGAGAGGAGGAAATACACTTCTATTTATGTTATTGTTAATGTTGCTACTACCTGCGCACAGTGAGGGATTTATATTGTGTGGGAAAGTTTATAAAAGAAGGGAGGTGTGTTTTGGGTTTAGAATTGTTAACGAGAGAGAGAGAGAGAGAAGGGGGGGGGGGCGAGCACCGCCACACACCACACACCATAGTCCGATATGTAATTTTTTTTTTTTTTTAGTGTTTGAGAGAGAGAGAGAGAGAGAGAGAGAGAGAGAGAGAGAGAGAGAGAGAGAGAGAGAGAGCGTAATTAAGTGTTTACAGTATATGCCCCTACTCCCCCCCTTCACAATTATCCTATTCAATCTTTTGCCCTCGTTCGTTCGTCTTCATTCACTCCTCCTTTCTATTCTCTCCCTCAAAGTTTCATAATCTTGGCCTCCCTACTTTTTTTTTTAACATTAATCGCTTACCTTCCCTCTAAGTTCCCTTTCCATCTATTACCCTGTTCTTTATGTCTTAATCTTCATTCATCACCTCCTCTTCCTAATTACAAGACAAGCGTAATGAAATATATGTGATATATATAAAATTCTCAGAGTGCAACAAGGACAAATGAGTACATGCTTGGAAATGATAAAAGGTAGGAGTTAATATTCAAATAGTATGAAAGATGAATGAAGGTTATTAGTGCCAAGTCATTAGTGAGCTTTACAACATTAGCGAAGGTATGGATGGATGATAAATAGAAATATGTGATTTATACTGGGAATACCACACTAATACCGGTAACCTTCTTGTTATTTACTCAGGTTCATAATGGTAATAAACTACAAAAGGTCAAAACAGATTAACACACCACTAATCAGGACTTTTGTATTTAAGTATAAAAGTGACCACAGACTCACCATATACAGTCACTAGGCCGAGTTGTTTGACAAAGTAGAAAAAATAACTTCAAACTAAAGGCTACATAATATACCGTCAAGGGAGAATATGAATAAAAAGAAGATTGAATACAATATACATACTGATCTGTCTGTCACGGCGTATACACTCCATTACACGTCTAAACACTAGTACACTTGTTGCTGCTCCCGTGTGTGTGTGTGTGTGTGTGTTACTTGTAATGTTTGGTGTTTCGAAATTATGCAAATATTAGGCATGTCATGATAGGTGATGAAAGAGGAGTGGTGAACGTGACATGTAGTACACGTGTGATGTAAGTAGTAGTAGTAGTAGTAGTAGTAGTAGTAGTAGTAGTAGTAGTAGTAAAGTAGTAGTAGTAGTAGTAGTAGTAGTAGTAGTAGTAGTAGTAGTAGTAGTAGTAGTAGTAGTAGTAGTAGTTTTTGTTGTGGTGATAAGAGCAGGAAGAGGAAGGTGCAGTACAAAAATAGCTAGTGATATCATGGTAAAGTATTCATGATCACATACTACACCACCCACTCGCTCCTTAGTTCCTATCAATTACATGCCTTGACATAAAACACACAAAGCAGGGCGTCCTGCCTTGTGAAGCAGCTCAAGTTTACTGCTGAGTCCCACCAGTGTAAGGCAGCCAACAGACAACACATCAAATTATACATAACACTGCAAGGTGAACACAAGAATCTTTCAAGTCTTTCCACAAATTCAATTAATCTTAAAGGATGGCAAGGAAAAGTATGATCAACATGTGACATTTCCCTAACAGACTAATCTTCACAACACTAATGATCCACAATGACATCATTCGTTTTTTCAATAAGGCTCATTTCACAACATCTGTCCATTATGTTACAGTATTTACAGTTATGGCTGAGAAATCTTCAATACAAGTTCTATCTTTTTTAACAGTCATATGAACAACAAATAAGAAGGAATAAAGTCTGGGATGAGAATGTGACAGCAGCACAAAGATCTTACTCCACCAAACACACACACCACTTTCCCTTACTCTCATTCTGCACACCACTCATGTCTGCCTTACTGGTACACCAACACTAACATAAAGGTGTGATTACAACATTGATGTCTTCTCAGCAGTCACTGCCAAGAGGCAGACGTTTCTTGGAAACAAGACCAGATGACCATTCCTCCTCTGGGCACTGCTCCTACCTTCTACCACACACTCACTCCTCACATAGCACCAATTCTGCTTACTCTTTATTGGGGGACTTGTCATGATAATAAAATAACGGTGGTGGGCAGCAATGCCTGAGTCAAACATGTAGCCACTATGAGGAATGAATGAATACTCAATGGGTGGAATGCTACTAAATGGACCCCTGATGTTCTTCATCATTTTCTTCATCTCTGTTCTAGGTTACAAATACTACTACTGTTATAAACTAAGGTATAATCAAGCTTTCTGAATCACTGTTTCCCTCAATAAAAAATACTTCATAACCTGATTGATAAGGATTCTCTTCCCTGATAAGACTCAAACACTTGTTTTCAATCAACTACAAGAGCTACAGACTTCTCTAAGATTATAAAATTCTGATCATGATCTCTGTGGCTGTGGTGCCATTACTGTGAGGCAGAATTAAAAGGGAGGGATCAATGGAGGGAATATTTCATAAACTTTTCCTTTCCATTTAAGAGTTTTCCTCACATAACTCATAACATGGGCTGTGAGTGTCAGCAAGGAAGAGTTTAAGGCTTTGGCAAGGGACAAAGCACAGCACAACAAACGTCATAGAAATATTTTGGAAGTTTACCACAGATATGCTTTATAATCTAATCAAGTCCTATAACTTGGTGGCCTTGTATAAAACTGGAGGTGATTTGTGGCTGACAAAGATATTCTGAGGCTGGAAAAATTCATAAGCAAATCAGTTTGCTCTCTTTCTAGTAAATTATTGAATACAAAAGTATACAACATGGCACTTTGATGGAGCTTCTTGTGGAATGCCCAGGGAAACATTAAGGGCAAGGCAACCTTAATATCTGCTCCTCAACACTTGGATAAGCTCCCATCTCAATACTGATTTCTGATTAAGCATTCTGACAAACATATTCTTTGTAGATTGGCATCCTTTCAGAAGATGGAATGAAGATGAGACATAAAATGGAATACTAAAAGAAGTGGTCTGAGTAATGGAAGGTGGTGTGCAGGAGTGACATCCTGGCAGTGCTGTAGACAGTACACAGATACAGGAGTAGTGTTGGTGGTAATGGTAAAACATTGCTGCACTCAACAACACTAGAGAGGTATGGCAGATTTTTCTAGTACAAAAGTAGTAACATAAAATAGCATTTGATTAGTAGTGACATTGATCATTGCAATTCTAACATCAAAATAGTATTTGTTAAAGGCATAAAATACAAGTAATTTTGTATTGTTTCTCACTATTAAGGCATTATTACACTGATATTATTGATAATTATGTAACAAAATATAATTCAGTGTGTCTGTGTTCCTTAACACCTTCACTACACATACATGGCACACGTAAAGTACACAGGTGTCAAGTGTCTGGCGGCATCAAAAGGGCAACTCCAGCCCCTTGTGTAGCAGTGAAGTGGGAAGAGTCACTGTGTCACTGCTACATCACACGATATGGTGCACTACCCTGTCTATACACATTCTATGAAGATCTGTGCATGAGTGTGTGTGTGTGTGTGTGTGTGTGTGTGTGTGTGTGTGTGCACATTCCTCCATGAAGTACTCCTGAAGGCATAACATTGCTGGTCATGCAGATGGACAAGGATTGTTCCTTAAAAACATGAATCTTGCTGACTTGGCAAACATAATAGGCAGATCTGGGCTCTACGCCGCATGTGTCAGTCATTTGGATGGTATGGATGTGTTAGTGTGGTGTTAAGATTCCAATACAACTGCCTCACAATGAGTGACCCTCAGGAGTGGAGGCAGACTTGTCTCAAACTAGTAGGTGTATACAGTACATGGAAAGCCGGGTCTGTTAAGCTCTGTTGGTCTTGTCAGGCAATGCTGACAATGGTCGGTTGTAAACAAAATTATAAAACCCAAGAAGACCGGGTAAGAATAAGTTCCTTAAAAGTAAACCATTACAAGTATTGAAGTCTATATAAAAATAGTATGTAGTATATGAATTGTTACACACTAAATTCCCAGTGACCAAACTGATGAAGTCTTCACTGTAAAATGTGACCTGTGTGTGACCGGGATAAATTTGTCCTTCATTCCATCATGCTATGAGTGGAAGTGAAGTCCTGAGGTGAGATAAATGAACTAGTGTGAGCACAGCTGGTTTGGGGAAGTGTGCTAAGCCTCACTCTGACAGACTTGGTGATAAGGCTGCTCAGCACAAAAAACAGCTGAGTAGTAATTTGTGACAATGAATAAGCATTTAGTGAATCATATCCCATCACAATATATAAGAAAAATACAAATGATATGTTGCAAATTAGATTTTTATGTTAATCACTGACAGGAGAGCAAGAATGATGGAAGTGCAGAAGAAGAATGCAGCATAGGAAGTTGTGCACATGGAAGAAAGTGTTATGTGGTTGAACTTGGGGAGAAAAATGAGGGTATCTGGCCATGATGAAAGGATGACTCAAGAAGAGTTTATGATGAAAATTGTATGTGAAATCTATGTAGGATACAGAGTGAAGAAGTACATGAAAGGGGTCTAATAAATGAGGAAGGAATGTTTTGGATTTGGAGATGTGGTATTTTTACTCTTAGAGGGAGTGAAGCATCAGTGAGAGACAATTAGATCATTTGCACATCACTGGATCCGTAAAAGACTCAATCCAGATTTTTCTTTAAATGTGTCTGTCAGACTGAGGATACAAGGTAACCTTCAAACCTTTACAAACGAAGAGAACATCTCTGAGAACATGCTGTCCTGTGCCACCCAAACTACTGCACAGTATAGTAAAGGTCTTTGTCTTTTTACAATAAAATTATCACAAATCATAGTCTGGGGAACCTAACATTCATGCAAGCCCTTCTCTACCATATGACCTCTTGTGGCCCCAACAAAGTGGCATCACAGGTGACCAACTACCATGAGGAAGACTAAGGAAACAGTCTACCGAGCTAAGGAATGTACTGGTCAGGTGAGGAAACACACAGGAATACCACCCACGTGTCAGGTATCTGGAAGGCTTGACAGTGGTATTTTACCTCTCACCACTGCCTAAGTACTACAGCCCATCTCTATAGGTGTGGTAACGTAATCATATATGTATATATGTATTTGTGGAAACTACTCTCAATGAAAACCAGCTGCGAGGTGGCTGCCTGTGTTTGTGATTAATTGTGACCAAGATGTGACAACCAAACCCTTAACCTAAATGTGACTCAAGACATGAATCAAAGTAATCATAGCTGTGGATCAGTCAACCACACCTGAACAATGTGTACTATACAATGTCTGCTGATTCACTTACACATACAATGACCCACATGACTGAGGCAATACACACAGGACCAACACATCCAGTCTTGCCAAGTGGATCACTTTTCCTCAACATACACCAACACTCACTAACATCATCACTCACTGCAGTTACTGACTTACACACACACACACACATGCACACTCTAATATTCCTTGAGCCCCAATTATCATGGGGAAAGTCTATGCCAGTTCAGCTGCTCACACTGGAACAGCTGTGTGGTTTAGCAGCCTGTTTGTTGCGGTCTCCCTTCCTTAACTGTATCAGAATATTTCTGGGCACATCACCACAACACTGATGCTTACACATCAAGGGAACTCCATTCTATTCTTTTCTCTTCACTTGAGTATTCCTAAAACTATTTGTAATCAGTACACACAATGTTCCCAGTCACTTTTGTTCTGTGCATATACATTAGGTGAAGCTTCCCTCAGAGCTGCCTTGGTGATTCACAGCAGACCATTGCAAACACAGAAAACAATGAACAATTAAATATCTGAGTGTTGGATGCACACACCTCTTGTCTTATTTTCAGAGGAAGGCAATCTAAAATATAGCTACAACCTTTTGAGCTTTTCCAAGGCCTCCTGAGTATTGTGTTGGCGTGTTGAGTATCAATACATTGTTTCCTCCTGAGCTGTATCAAGAGCAGTGTAGTCATGGAATCATGCTTTCATCTGTTGCACATCTCAGGGACTGAAATGCTGTCACCTTTCCATAAGTGTGACCCTTCACATTTAGCAACCAAGTGCTGTCCTGCAACTCTGAACACAAGGCCCTTGACCCAGCTGCTTTGTGATTCTATTTCATTACATTCTGTCACCAGACAACTCTTGCCATCAGGCTGAGCAATGGAGTTGGGTGAACCCAAAGCCTAAAATCAGCCTGGGATTTTATGGTGACAATGGCTGCCATACGATTTACACAGTGTTTTGCCTCCAAAAACAATTGAGTTAATTACAATCCTGACACATTAGTGAACCAAACACAAAGGGTCATACCTATGTTAAGTATATTATTATGCTATTCATAAGTACTAGAATATAAATGCATGTCATTACTTGCACGTCAATGCAACATGAATATACTGAACACGCACCTTGTGGCCTCACACAGTTCACGTCACACCCAATAAATAGCTGCCCTTTGTTCTCCCACAACACTCTGGCTTGCACATCATCATCACCTGCTTTTCACAATTCTTTCACAGTTAATCACATTTATCTTTTTTCCTAATTTTCAGTACATGTTCTTATACAACATATGTAGCACAGAACACTCCACACATTTTCCATTTTGACACTTGTACTCCATAATTGTGAAAGCCTTTGTACAGCAGTCAAGTATCTGAATGGCCTCACCTCTACACACTCACCACACCACCAACACCTCAGAAGCATTGTCATGGCATACATCTGCTACTTCATAGAAAATGAAGTGTCCTCTTAAAGTTCCAGCAACACTCAGCATTTTCAAAGCTTTCCTGTTGCAAATGAGGACTCATACCAAGAAGACTATATTGTGCACACCTTTTCCATGCTGACCCACCCATACCACCCAGCCACACTCCCATCACTGCCCTGCCTAATGCACACCATGCACCTCCCACTTTCACTACCTCAACACAATGGGGGATTATGGCACAGAAACACTATCCTTCAAAGCATCCTTATCATTCTTCCTTCAGTTCCTCCAAGAAATTGTGAGAAACAATCTTTACAAGGAAGGAGAATGGATGGAGCTTGTGAGGGACAGGGAGATGGTAATAAAAAAGGGAAATCTAAGGGACCTCTTAGGAGTAGAGGGAAAATGTTCAAGGGAATGGGAGATGGAATGATTTAGCTACATGAGGGGATGTGTGTCAGTGAATGCTACAGCTGGTGGAACTAAACTGAATGAGGTGAAAGAACACAGAAGGTGAAACACTGCGACTGAAACACTGGTGGGAGTTACTAAGGACTGGGTGTGAGTGAAAGTGAGGGTGTGGGTGAAGGCAGTCAGTGAGGTGGGTAGTAGTGCTGGCGTGGTCTGGGTGTGGCCAGGATGAGGGAGGGTCACACATAGCGGTCCAGATGCTGTTGGAAGTTGGTGAGATATGTGGTGAGTTCGTCCACTGTGGGTCGCTCTTGGGGGGCCGTGGTCCAGCAGAATGTCATTGCCTTGAACCTACAACAAAAATATAGTGACAGGACAATCTTGTGGTGCATCAGAAATCATCTTTCTCTTGCAATTAATCTCTTTTATGTAAGAGCATGTAAGGGCCAAGAGCAGCAAAAGAAAAGCTCCACAGAGGTGCCAGTCCCTCAAGAAAGGTAAAAAATATCACCCAGAGTTGCAGGATAACTGTCTTGAAATTTCTTTGGATTAGTACTGCTATTAATTCTTCAGCTACTGGTAACAGTGATGGTGGTGGTGTGCCCTGTGGCAGCAGCTACCCACCACCCCTCAGCCAGTACTTACAGTTCATCAGGACAGTTGATGGGCTGTGCCAGCCTCACACCCTGACGCAGCACGGCCGCCATCTCAAACGGGTCAATCTCAGCGTATGGCTGCTGACCCAATGTCATCACCTCCCACAGCAGCACACCCCATGACCACTGCAAGGAGGATGGGGGGGTAGGATGAGGAGGTGGTGATGCAATGGTCCATCACTGCACAATGCTCACTCATCATCACAACACATAACAACATATTCCTTATAACCATTACCACAAGAGAGACCCAAATCAACACTTCATCACAGTAAGATGCAAACCACAATACTCCAGGCATCACACACACACACAATGTCCAAGACAACTTGTTCCTTACCACATCTGAGGCCGGTGAGAAGATCTTGTGTGTGAGGCTCTCCAGGGCGAGCCACTTGATGGGGCGGTTGTGGTTGTCACCCAGGCAGTGGTAGTCCCCGGGGTACAAGTCTCTGGACAGGGCACAGTCTCCCAGTCGCACCTGCAGTCCCCCATCCACCCTGGCAAAAGTGAAAATGAAGAGTATAAGCAAAACAAGAATGACTGGTTAGGGAGAATATCAAATTAAGGGAAGCTGCAAGAACCCAGCATGCCTAAACATGGCAGTTCCTGAATGGAACATGCCTACCTATAGCCATCCATAATCATTACCCATATATTTAACTTATTTTTAAAACCTCCTATTGTCTTACACTACTAACATGATTACTGCATCTATTCCAGTCACCCAACACTGTATTGATGACCAATTTATTCCTATCTTTTTAAGTTTAACTTTATCAAACTACAATAAGAAGATAAGAAATTGGTTCTCAAATGATCATCCATACAACAAAATTCATAAAAAGAACATAGGAAGAAATTGGTTCTCAAATCATCCAAAAACAACAACACTGATATACTCACACACAGTTGCGTGTGGCGACATCTTTGTGCAAGAGGAGGCGTGCGTGTAGGTAGGCCAGACCCTGCAACACCTGCACCCCAACAGACACCACCTCTCTCGTCACCAAGGTGTGGCATCCCTGCAAGAACCTGCCAGGGGAGAGAGCACCACTTGCTAGTATCCTGAACTACTTGACCTGCTGCCACCACAAAATCACATACTAACTCCAGTTGAATAGGGAGTTAATACTATTAATGAGAAAAACATGGAAACAGATAATACAGGAGATAAGACATCATAGTGGCAACAAGAAGGAATCAGTGACAATATGAAAAAGTACAGGTAATGACAATATCACTAAAATGATTAAAGGCAATGTCACTAAAATACTCAATTAAAAGTGAAGCATAAACAAAAGCAAAGTCAAGTTCAGACAAACCTTTCATATTAATTTGCCATTAATCTCAATAACCCCAGCTTCCTATCTATTTTTACTTTAAAGAAGCATAAACCAAGGTTGCCTCTCCTACAAAAGGGGATAGACAAAACAAGGCACATAACACTCACAAACACATTCATCCACACATCTCTCTTAGACCTTTGACTGCTGGTAGAGAAGAGAAAGTACTGCTCTTCAAAGGGATTGTTTTCTTTCTCCTGTAAGATTCACTCTACACACTCACATCATTCTAACCAGAGGCAGGTACAGGAGGAGCTAAACTCACCTCTTCAAGTTGCCCTGTGAGGAGGCCGGCAGGATGACATATGGAGGTGCCTCAGGGGGGGAGACCACTGCCCCTAGCACCCCAAGCAGGTTGTCGTGGGTCAGGCCGGCCAGCATCAGCCCCTCACTCAGCAGGACCGTGCGCTGACCCTCACTAGCCGAGTCTGTAATATTACCTCGCTATCAGTAAGGAGCATTCACCTCAACACACACACACACACAAACACACATACAAAAATGAATGAATAATAATAATAATAAATAAATGAAAAAAAAGGACCTTGAAGTGAAGAGAGTCAGGGAAAAGAACATCTGTGAGATAAGACTGCAGTGAATAAAAATAGATAATGAGAAACCATGACTTTGACTAAATTCTCCACATGTCAACTAACTTAAAAATTCACATGGCTCAGCACTGTGCTAAAAGTGTGTCCCTCTTGGAAGAAAAATATATGAGGGAATAAGAACTTCATGAAAGTAGTGTCATTATCATAGTTTCTAAGTATATTTCATCATTGCATCCTCCAGGTTTCTCTCTCTCTCTCTTTCTCTCTTCCTCTAATATTTCTGTACAAGTTATCCACAATCATTTCAAGCCTCTCCTGACCCCCAACTGTTCCCCTGACTTACCTGTGACAGTCTTGACAGTGACAGGGGTAGGGTGGGGCTGGTCTGGGGGTTGGTACAGGGCTCGGTACACTCGGCCAAAGGTTCCCTCTTGTTGCACCTCCCGCAGCTCCACCCACTCCCGACCCGCCCGTAGTCCAGCCAGCCGTGCCGAGAGGTCACCTGGGGAAAGAGGAAGTGAAAGTGATGATTAAATACAAGTATATCTTTTTTCAAGTTTAGGCCAGGTGAATGGTTCAACATTTGACTGAACACTTGGCAGGACAGACTTAACCCTTGAAACTGAATTGTACAGAAATTACTGATGCTGGATACTGAAATGAATATACCACAGACAAATCTTTGAGATCTAGATTTGTGTAACATCCATCAATGACAAGAAGGAGATGTAAAATTCAATCTACAAATGACAATTAATGTACTTAGGTTTCAAAAAAGGAATAAAACCATACACTTGGAAAGCACAAAACTCACTAACCAATTCAGAGATCAAGAACACATCATTCAAAGTTGACTCACTTTGGCGTGGATCTGTGTATTGAGGTTCTGGGCTGGCAGTGGTGGTGGTGGTGGTGGCTGTGGTGGTGTTGGTGGGCTGAGGGGAGCGCCGCAGCTCACTCAGGGAAGAGTGGGAGGCCTTGCCCAGCCCGGCCACCTCCGATGCCACACCACCACGCCTGTTGTTGGGGATGGATGACGTCCGTGGTACTGTTGCTCCCTGTCGTCTGCAGAGGAATGGGGAGGGTTACTTGGTGTGTTCTCTTCTATATGTGTATTCATCTAATTTCAAGGAATCTCTTTGCATCTAGATCCTCTTTCTCTTTCAACACACACACACACACACACACACACACACACACACACACACACACACATTACATGGACAAGGACATGATGAAAAAAATTCTAACCAGTATGATACGTCCAAGATTAGAATATGCAGCAGTAGTGTGGTCACCACATGCAAAAAAGGATATAATGAAACTAGAAAGGATCCAAAGAGTAGCCACGAAAATGGTACCAGAACTAAGCGAGCTAACATATGAGGACAGATTAAGAGAAATGGGACTGCCAACTCTACAGGACAGAAGAGAGAGAGGTGATCTAATAACTCTGTATAAGATAGTAAATGATATTGAAAAGCTAGACGAGCAAAACCTGGAGATGGAAGAAGAAACTAGACAAATGAGAGGACACTCAAGGAAAATCAGAAAAAGTCGGTGTCTAAAGGACACAAAAAAGTAGAGTTTTCCACATAGAATTGTGGACACCTGGAATGGATTGAAAGAAGAGGTTGTTATAGCAACCAATATCCATAAGTTCAAGGAAATGTTGGATATATGGGGATATGGAGACAGGACACTATGAGCTCAGCTCGAACCCTGTATAATACAACTAGGTAAATACACACACACACACAAAGTTCAGTGGCAACATCCTTGAATGTCACTAGATAAGCTTGGGTTCATGTTCACTATCACTATCACTATCACTATCACTGTCCTCTTGAGTAAAAGGATCATGTGTAGCATATGCAGAGTTTTGTCCTTTTCCAAAGATCAGACTGTATAAACCTTGTTACCACGGGGATGTTGTAGTTAAGTGCACGACACTGAAGACTGGGTGAATCACACACAAACACACACACACACAGATACACACCTGGCTGCATTGTTGTACATCTTGTTGTGGTGTGTGTGGTTGAGTGCTGCCAGTGCTGCCACCAGTGCCAGGAACACACCCAGGCCGGCCACCGTCACATACACCACAGTGGTTGAGTGTCCTCCACTTCCTGTTGCCTCCATGTGCACTGCCTCACTCTCTGAGACACAAACACACACACACAGACATGAGTGACTAATTAATGTCAATCCCAGCACTACTATTGAGTCTATATGAGTTGCACAGGATAACTATGGTTTACAAAAAGCTTATCATGAATTACTGAAGTATGAATCAAATTATCTGTTGTAGATTAATTCTTGAACAGTGTGATCAGAGTAAGTGACTCTTGCCTTCCCTGTACACACAAATCATCTAATCTTGAATGGAAGTCTGGCTAGATGTGCATCACTTCACCAATTACCAGCATTGTGCACATCAAGCAGCAGCAGCAGGAGGGAAAGTAACTCACCTCTGAGGCAGACCTTCTTACGGTGGATGGTGAGTGTGGTGATGTCGGCCAGGGAGGTGTTCATGGGCACCTGCAGGGTCACTGTCACGTCCACCTGCAGGATTACGTACAATCACACAATGGAAAAATAGGCATTGTGAAGGTAATCTTTCCAAGATAATTTCCAGGTACTGATTGTTTATTACTGGGTAAAACATATTTTATTCAAACCATGATCTATACAATATAGGGATAATTAAAGAAAGTGATTGACTAAGTGAATCCACACCTAACCTGAAGTAACCTTGCCTTGCCCTTGGGTGAAAGCATTATAGTATTCTAATATGATCCCCCAAAATAAATATCAATAAACATATTGTTTTTAAGAGGCTATCTGATATTGAATCCAGAATGACAACCATACAAAAACAAACTTTCTGTGCCTATTTGGACACCCAATTGCTTCCCCAGCACAACAAAACATACCTCTGTGGTGAGCTTCCTAGTGCAGGTGAGACGCAGGGTCCAGGAGGACAGCTTGGTGGGCACCAGGCCATGGTCACTAATATTGCACACTGGCTGCAGCACTGCCTCAGGATTGGCAACACTGACTGACAAGGTGTAAGGGATCTGAAAAGTTGGGAGGTTGTCAGTATGCTCAATGCACACACACACCAATACAATTATTTAAAAGATGAAAAAAAGGTGATAAAAGTGAAGTGATACATATAGCTTTCAAACACAGTAACACTAGCATAGTGATGTCCCTCACCGTGCGGCCCTGAAGTGCCTGCCAGTAAAAAGTGAGGGCGTCCAGCTGGGGTGGCACAACAATCTCATAGCTGAGGGCATAGTGGTTGACAGTGCCATTGTTGACATACCAGAGCTGAGAGTTAACACCTGTGGAAGAAAACACTGGTAAGGACAGTGACCAGGAATAGGAAACAAACCAATGCACGTGAACTACAGTGAATGGACCTGTGTAAAAATAAAAATCCTAATGTTACATAGATATATCAAAAATGAAAATATGAGAAAATTAACAAAACTGATCATGACGTATGAATCAATGCAATGTCTGAGAAACATCCAAGTTGAACCTGTCAGTCAATGAGTTAAGAGATGCATTTTGAAGTTCCAGACATTTATTGGTATGAAGTTGCTGCTGAGAGTGAAGCAGAAGAGAACACCTTCATCAAAATAAGAAATGTAACACATTAAAATTGTCATAACGCTTCTAGTTATGTGCACAATGCTTTCCTCTCAAAACCACCACTGACTAATTTGTACTTTATGTACATGCATGTGCCACTGTTTTCCACCACTAAGTATACAATGTTTATGTGTTCATTGCTTTCCATTGGTGAGTTGGCGAAGCAGCAGCTCTGAGATACCCGCTGTGTACTGCATTCTGAGGTCGTGGTTGATTACTACAGCTTAGAAGGGCCAGGTAGATGGGCATGATGAGTTAACCTACTGGTGGTAAGACGTGAATCAATGCCACTCTTGCCTACCCACACGCCTCTCCAGGCAAGCCACACTCTGTACAGCTGCACCATGTCCCTTATTTCCCAACAGCTGTGCCACGACCAGCCACTCACCCAGCAGCTGCTTCACGTCCTCGGCGTCCACGTACAGGTCAAGAGAGGCCCGCACACTGCCCCACACTGCCACCACCACCGCCGCCGCCCACGCCCGCGCCCACATCTTGCTGCCTCATGGGTCAACCACACGGTACAGGTCCCAGCTAAACCCTCGGCAATGCTTTGGAATGGCCACCGCCGCTACCACTGACAGCTTGCTAAGGCCACAGAGACGCCTTGTTCCCCTGCACCATCTTTGTTGACACCCGGCGTCCCGATCCCTGACCCCCGACCTGCATCCCAACCCACTACAGATCCCAGTGCCCCCATCCCATCTGTGTTGAGAAAATTGGTGGTATAAATCAAGGGGTACTGGTAGTGTAGGTGTATATTGGATGAAGGTGTGTTATAAGGGTAGAGGTTGTTATTCACAGCGTCGCCCAGGCATTCGGACAGGAGCTAGTAAACAGTGGGATGTTATCTTGTTTTACATTCTTGCTATTACTGGTGTACTTGTATTACAGCCAAGGATTCCAAGATTTATTTATGATATCCTTGATTACAGTCTTGTTTCCCTCTTTTATTGTAAGCCTTCATGCATAGCCGCTCCTAATCTCTCACTGTTATCACTTCAATACCATCTATTAAAGGATTCCATTAGGTTATTTCCCCGCTGTTATACATCTATCTGCTTATTAATTTACTCATCAATGTAGTTGGTTAAATATTTGGCTAGTTAGTGAGTCAATACGTTGGTTAGTTTTGTTTACATTTCCTGATATATTATCTTTCAATGGGGAATAACGAGGGCACATATTACTTTAGTTCAGAGAGAGAGAGAGAGAGAGAGAGAGAGAGAGAGAGAGAGAGAGAGAGAGAGAGAGAGAGAGAGAGAGAGATGCACGGGTGGTTGGCAATAAATAGAATAGCACGGAAATACCCCATCGTCAACATTCCAGAGAAAATAAAACAGTAAAAAAGTCAGTGGATGCTGCAAGAGGCTGCCTGTGGTCCAGAGGGCGCGTCGTCTCAGGACCCACCCATGTTCCGAAATGCTTTGCTCTCTCACCACGACCATTTTCAAAAGGTCAGAGACGATTGATCGGGTTCCCAAGAATGTTTCTCCTGATGATGATGTAGAAATCTTGCAAGTCTCTCACTAGAATCACCAACACACAATAGAAAAAAAATAAAAAATCTTGTCACTTCAACAAAACACCTTCGGAAGTAAATCAGCCCACATTCAAGAAAGCTTCGATCTCTCACCGCCACTGTTAGTATTTACAAATGTCACAGAGATGATAAGCTAACAGGTTCATAAGAGTTACTTCTGTTAATGATAAAAGATACAACCAACGTATCATGAGACACATAAGAAAGTACCATTAAAAATCCGTATTACTTCAATTAAAATAATTTATAAAGTAAGGAGAAGTCAAGCTAGACGTTTTACTGAATGTGGTCTTGGATCGCATTATAGTTTGTGCAGTGAACGCCTAAAAAAATTTGTGGAAGAGTTTACTGTCCTCATGTTTATTTACCTTTCTAATCTTGTCTATGCGCTTTATATTGTATTACAAAATATATACTCGTACCTCGCGATGAGAATGCGGTCACACACACACACACACACACACACACACACACACACACACACACACACACATATAT
>CM035177.1:6005533-6027040 GCA_020233015.1 Callinectes sapidus | reverse complement strand
CCCCCCCCCCCCACAAGACAAGTTCCTGAGTCATTCACCACTAACCCCTCCCACTGCAACCCACCACCACTACTACCACTACTGTCACCACCACCATCACCACCAACACCACCACAACAACACACCACTAACCTATCTCTCTTACCCTCCAAGACAAACTCATCACCAAAACATATCCAGAGTCAACTCACCACTAACCCGTCTCAATACAACCCACCACCACCCACCACCACCACCACCACAATCATCACCAACACAGCATCACCACCACTAACCCTCGTCTCTCTCTCCTCCACAGGCAAGACCCGCACCAAGGACAAGTACCGCGTGGTGTACAGCGATCATCAGCGGCTGGAGCTGGAGAAGGAGTTCCACTATTCCCGCTACATCACCATCAGGAGGAAGAGTGAGCTGGCCTCCATGCTGGGACTGTCCGAACGCCAGGTGAGGGGTGTGCCAGGATATGTGTGTGTGTGTGTGTGAGAGAGAGTGAGTGACTGATTGATTGACTGTTTGACTGAGTGAGTGAGTGAGTGAGTGTTTTTCCTATATAAGAGAGGGAAGTTGACCAGGAAAGAACAATAGATAATTAAAGAAAAAACCACTTATTAGCCAGCTCCCTTACAGTTCCGAAAGAGTTAGCCAAAGGGTAGTGTTAGATGTCTTGGGACCTTCCTCTTAGATACAGTCAAGTCATAGGAGGTTGGAAGTACAGAAGCAAGTAAGGAGTTCTAAAGTTTACCAGAGAAAGGGATGCATGATTGAGAAGAGAATGAACGATAAGTTAGATGACTGATTGATTTATTAATTGGTTGGTTAGTTGAGTGAATGAATGAGTGAATGAGAGAGAAATGTTTGATTGATAGGTTGGCTAGCTGACCGATCGGTTGTGTGGGAAATAAGTGAGTGAGAAGCGGACAAACTGACTGACATATTGAGTGAGTGAGTGAGTGAATGAGTAAGTGAGTAAGTGGTTTCAAGTCATTACAACCCCCCTCCCTTCCACCTCCCCACTCCCCCCACTCACCGCCTCTCCCCCACAGGTAAAAATCTGGTTTCAAAATCGTCGAGCGAAGGAGAGGAAGCAGATGAAGAAGAGAGACGAACTGCACAATAAGGAGAAGCTTGAGGTGAGTGGCGTGGGCGGCGTCGGGGGCATGGGCGGCGTGCAGCAGTACCACCCGCCCTCCGTCACGCCCATCCCGCCCATGCACGCCCACGTCCCCACACACCACCACCACCACCATCACCACCAGACCGGCAAACCGATTATCATGGACATCAAACCCCCGCTGGGAATGGACTGATCCCGCCCACACTCAGCCCATGTCCAGCCCACACTCAGTCCACGCCCAACCCACGACCAAGCCTATACTCAACCCATGTACAGCTCATACTAAGCCCACACCCGACCCACAACGAAGCCCATACTCAGCCCACGCTCAACCCATGCCCCAGACCCACGACTCGACAAACCCACGAAGGCCTCAAGGAGTGATCTGAACAGGAGTTCCGGTGTTGTGTTGTTATTAGTGTCTGTTGCCCACACCTGCCGACGTGGTACGGTTATTACATTTACAACTGTCGCAGGGAAATACATGTGCGTGTGGGGAAGGTGTGGAAGATACAATGTAGAGTGTGAAAAGAGGAAGAAGGGACTTGTATTAATAGTAGATGAGTTATTATGACACATGAAAAAAAAAGTGCGGTAGAGAAACATATGTGTGTGTGTATATTGTTACATTGTAGAAGATACGATGTTGAGTGTGAAAAGAGGAAAAAGGGACCTGAATTAATAATAAATGTGTTATTATGACAGCTGAAACTAGAAATAAATAAATAGAATAAATAAATACTTTTGCTATGACTCTTAACGTAGAGCCGCAGGGAAAAAGAGATCTAGAAGTGCAAGTCAGTGTAAATAATGCAGTGCGAAACCTTCAGAGAAAAGGAAGAAAGCATTGGTACAAATAGGGAATATATTGCTGTCTTAACTCGAAACACAAAACAATGTCCAGAGAAGAAAGATTAATAGCAACACTGAGAAAAATACGAACCAAAATCCAAGGAGAGGAAAATAAAAGGAAAGGAAAAAAACATGTCAAACTGCACACTTACCTACACAGAAAAAAAAGGGGAAGTAAAGGAAAAAAAAAAGAGATTGAAATATGGTGCTCTTTCAAAAACGGAGGGAAAGAAATTGACACCCCTACCCTGTTAGAGTGGGTGTCATACTTAACTAACCTGTGGAAAGTGCTGTGGTGCTCCTGTGAGTGCATTGGTGGTCAGTGGAAAGTGCTGGTGGTGCTTCTTCAGGTACCCTTGGACAGTGGGGAGCGCGCGGCATATCTGTAGAAAGAAAAGTTAACGAGTGCATTTTCAAAACCTTTCCTCATCCCCCTTCTTTTTCTCCACAATTTGAGTAGATTTTAAAAGAGGTAATTGGACTTTTCGAGGATGATCTGCAATTTTCAAATGGTGTTTTCATGATGGTATCGGTAGTTTAACAAGGTTCCTGCCTCAGCAACTAAGAAAAAAAGAAACACCCACGAGAACCTATTAATGGTCTGCTCATGCTCACACCAATTACAACACCAGAATTTTCAACTTTTTCCCTCTTATTTAACTTCAGTGATAGTTTAACAAATATTCCGCATTACCAACTAGACAATTTCTTTAGCTTTTGGAAATAGACTTGACGGGAGAACACAGCAGTTAAGAATGCGAATCAGAAGTTAAGTCATTATTGGTACAGATAGGAAGGAATGGACGCCCTTGACCGTAACCTGCTGATGACACTGTAGTGTGTGTACCAGTGACAAGTAACCCGTGTGCTTGTGCTGGTGTAGAGGAGGACAGGTAGTGTAGTGATGGTGTTTGTAGAGCATAGTAAAGAAAGAAGAAAAGGAAACGCATAAGAGAAGCAGAGGATAGGAAGGAAGACAAAAAGAAGGAAGGCAGAAAAGTCACGAAAATAAGAGAAGAAAGAAAGAACTGAGAAGACTTAGAGAGAAAAGTTGTAAAAAGTCAATGTAGAATAAAAGTAAAGAAAAAGAAAAGAATCAAGAGAGGAAGAGAGAAAAAAGAAAGAAAGGAGAAAACAAGAGAAAAAGAAAAAAACTATTGTTAGACAGAGGAGGAAGAATAGATGAATAAGAAAACAGTCGAATAAGAAAAAGAAAACTAGATAAAGAAAATAAAAAAAAGAGAATGAAAAAGCCAATACAACATCAATGAAAAATAAACCAATTGAAACTGACAGAAGTGGTCGCCCCGGCACAGCACAACACCAGTACACCCACAACACCACACCAGGTGTAGTGTAGACAGACAAGTGTAGAACATAGATGAACCTCGCGTATGGCTGACAACAGAGGGAAATACACAAGTACCTATACACTTAGTAGAGACAACTAGTAGTACTGGTGGTGAACAAGTGGGAGGATACGAGGATCTGGCCAAGTACTAGTAAAGAACACATCCAGTATCTTTTTAGTAGTGCAGCATATCTAGTACTAGTGAACACATAGTACTTGTTGGACGAAAGGTGGACCTGGTATATGATTTCTAAGTACCAGCAGGTGATGAATGACCTGTAGAAGAGAACCAGACCCGGTGTTGACTGTCGCTAACTTAGACAATGCAAGGGAAGCCAGTACCTGTAGAAACAAGACCCGAACTGCGATACCTGTGCGGTTTCTAACAAGCAAACGCCTGTACAGTGAGCAATCAACACGGGTACCTCAGCAGTGAGCCTTGTAGTTACCTGTGTTAATGACTTCCTAGTGTGATTTACCTGCAGATGAAAAAAGGAAGGTTCTAGTGCTTCTAGAGACCCAAAACATTTATATTTATGTGAGATGAACACTGGCCAAGGGATAATGAAAGGAAGAAAAAACAGAGGAAAGTGTGTGTGTGTGTGTGTGTGTGTGTGTGTGTGTGTGTGTGTGTGTGTGTGTGTGTGAAAATTCTGCCAGCCAAGGTATCTCCTTTGTAAGTGTAACAGAAAAAACAAACAAACGAACAAGTAGACAACACATATTTCATCTCGGTCATTCGTATAAAATTTCCATATCTATTAACTTATTTCTTTACTTATTAACCTAACGCACATATAAATTAATCCTGAAATTATTATCAACATTATTTCTTATTTCTTTTATCATTACTATCATTATAAAGCAGTGACTGATTCGATGACTGCTCTCTCTCTCTCTCTCTCTCTCTCTCTCTCTCTCTCTCTCTCTCTCTCTCTCTCTCTCTCTCAAATGAAACCACCAATAAGAAACATGTCCTAATCTTTCCCTTCACACACTACCTCCCCTCACCACCTTTATCTCCTCAAAAGTCACCGTTGCCATGGTGACGCGCCAACACAAGGGAAGAGAGGGAGGGACAGGAGAGAGGGAGAGGGGAAAGAAGGTCACAGGTCGCTATATTGACGTGCGAGGTCATCTGCACCTTCCTTGACGTCACTTGAGGAACATAAAAGAACACAAAGGTAGAACAGATCTTTTGGCAGTATAAAGTAAAGAAATGCAAAGGAGGAATAAAAGTAGTAGCAGCATTTTTGGATTTGAGAGAGAGAGAGAGAGAGAGAGAGAGAGAGAGAGAGAGAGAGAGAGAGAGAGAGAGAGTCTACGGGGATACACATCACTTCAGAAGAAAAAGAAGAAAAAAAAAACAAGATAGAAAAAGAAAGGAAAAAGAAAACGAGAAAAGAAAGTAATGACGGTGCTATCAATGTAAAAAAGACAAAGAAAAAAACAATGTAAGAAAAAATTAACAAGAAAAAAAGAAAAAACAAACATGGCTATACAAGACAATCCACAACCTATAAACCTTCCTTCCTTCCATCCAAGCATGCATCAGAACCGCGGTGCAAGGACAAAGCAAAGCGGGAGTGGCGGGACTCGGGCGGCGGCAAGCGAGATGACTTTCTGCACAGCTAGGCATGACGCTTCTCTGGCCGCCATGCTATGCTACTGCTGGTGTTGAGGGCGGCACCTGGCGGCCATCCCTGCGTGACGTGGAGCTATTGACTCGTGGCGGCTTTATGGGGTAGCCTAGGAAAAGTAGGGCAAGTGGGAGGGGATGGGAGAGGGATGGGCGGGTGGAAGAGAAGAGCCGAGTGGTTACGTTCACTCATCTTACGTTCACTCATCTTACCCCTCTACGGATTCTGAAGGCCGGTGACGTAATGCGAGTCCTTCCTCCTCACACCATATAGGAGTTAGCACTGTGTTTTGACTTGTACTTAACGTTGAAACTTCCCTTTTTATTTATTACACCGCGAGGAGGAAGAGCAGGTGTAGGAGGAGCTGAGTGTTCTGAGGGTGGACTGATAGACACAGTTGTTTGACATTTGTACTAATTTTGTACGTCATGTATAAATGCACCTCTGTATTAGCTTCCTGTGTGTGTGTGTACGTACCTACATGTACATTTGTTGCAGTAAACCTTGTACGATGAGTCTCTGTGTTTGTGTCTGGCTGCTGCTACCTCAAGAGGACCTCATGGCTCCACTCCCCGCCCCCCCAGCCAAAAAAAAAAAAATAAATAAATAAATAATAATAAATCAATAAAATAAAATAATA
The DNA here is from genome assembly GCA_020233015.1 of Callinectes sapidus. Classification (NCBI taxonomy): domain Eukaryota; kingdom Metazoa; phylum Arthropoda; class Malacostraca; order Decapoda; family Portunidae; genus Callinectes; species Callinectes sapidus. The sequence goes on along the minus strand of CM035177.1, from coordinate 6,021,443 downwards.
AATCAATCAATAAAGTAAAATAAGATAAAATAAGTAAAGAAACAAATAGATGAATAATTGAATAATAGAAAAATAAATACACAATAAATAAAATAAAGTAAAATAAAATAAAATAATTAACATAAGAATAAAATGGAATGAAGAAATAAATCAAAGGAAAGGAGAGGAAAAGTTAATGAGAAAAAAATGTTGCTAAAAATTGAGAGAGAGAGAGAGAGAGAGAGAGAGAGAGAGAGAGAGAGAGAGAGAGAGAGAGAGAGAGAGAGAGAGAGAGAGAGAGAGAGAGAGAGAGAGAGAGAGAGAGAGAGAGAGAGAGAGAGAGAGAGAGATCCATTGAAGGTGCCAAAGTTTCAAAGAACCGAAAGAATTATCCCACATTTAATAGGCGACTTGGTTATTTCATGAAGATAAACTACTCTCGATATAAATCAAAGAAAAAAAATGCAAACCATAATATTAATAATTTCCATGACAGAAAAAAAAACACTGCAGTTTTCTTTGTTTTACTTTAGTTCAAGCATGATAGCCTACACATTTGACAACCAACGCAACACAATACGTACAGAGCTGCCTGTCAGAATGTAATTATTATACTGGCTACTTAACTATTTCAGTACCGGGACACATTTCTACCACGAGTTTGGGTGTGATTAGATTTTACTGACATTGGGAAGGGTCTATAGAGGTTTGAACACTAATGGCCAGAGTTTGTACTAATTCTAATCCCCTCGGGAATTTCTGAAGCTGCAAAAAGTCAACAAATAATAAACAGAATAAACATTAAAAAGCGTCCTAGTACTGAAGGGGGTTAAACCTTAATTAACTCCTCACCTTGCTGGGCGTGGCTGTGGCGTGGAGTGATGACTTTACGCCATATAGGTTCTGTTAATTAACAATCACTTGGTCAGGGCGGCAGAAGGGAGGCTGGTGAAGTGGTGATACCGTGATGACGCTTCCAGTGTTGAAACTGCACTCATAGTAAGTTTTGGTCCTGATTTTACTCATTAACCTTGTTTCCCTTCTTTCAATTCTATCAATTTTCCTTCTTTTCCCAACATATTCCACAAATAACACAGTAATAGTAATATTATGTCGATATTCTACACATGTTGATTCCCGCCAAGTCGTTCCCAGGAGCAATTTAGAACAAGATCTTAAACTACCCCCCCTTCCCCCCCTCTCTCTCTCAAGGCCATGTAGATGATTAACCGGGTTCTCAAGAGTACATCAGCGTCCTATATGTGTCACTATAACCATAAAATCACCCTTAAAAAAACATTTCATTTCAGCTAGGCTATTGGAAGTAGTGAGGTACGGCCATTAGTTTCAGAAAAGGTCGTAAGCGAACTAGTTCATATTCAGATCCTCTCGCTTTACATTTCTGGGCTCACCATCACAACACTGCTCTTAAAACTTCATGTTCTATCCATTACGTGACTGTCGAGTTAGTCCTAAGCCATGGAAGTGATAAACTGTTGTAGCTCAGCAGAAGGATATCACTGGCCACACTTCTCATTACTGGGCGTCAAGAAGCTTACGTTCTATACTTCTGTCGATCCCACGAAAGAACGAGTTACTCCCAGACCTAGAAAATAGTACACTGTAGCACTTATTAGGAGTGACACCCATCACTTGACACCGGCACGTGGAAGGAGTGACAGCCGTCCCTCGACAACACCAGCCAGCAGCAGCCACAAAAAACATTAACAAGCATCTTCCATTAGAAGTCACTCTCAGCTGCCGCGCCTCGCTACGTCCCAACTCATGCACAATGATATAATATGCTACTTATCATGAATCTTTAAAATGGTATTTATGTTGCCATCTTCCCCCTTTATTTAACGTGTAATATAAATGTGTAATTTACTCAGGAGGTAATTCAGTCAAGGCTCTCTTAAGATCATTTGTTGGAAATGTTCCTTTGATACACATTGCATGTATTCACCATCCACCACTGGGTACTTTCAGGTAAACATTGTGATGTTATTCCTTGGTGTTAATTCATAATTGACAAATAGGCTACGAATTTTACCACACTGAATGGAGAGAGCCTTGATCTGTAATATTTCTTATGATAAACTAATGTTTTATGATTCAAATGAACAGAAACAAGTAATCTGATGAGAACTTTTATGTAAAAAATACAGAGCACATATTTCTGCTTCACAGCCTGAAACAATTTACCAGATTTGGCTTCAAAAGATTGCTGCTGTGAAATGTACACAACATGGAAGGCAAGAAGAACACAAGCCCATGCCTTCATGTTTCAGGAATCAATTCCCTATACAGCAAAACATGATACACAAAATTTTGTTAAATAATCTGAAACTCACAGACTCATCTTACTAAAATGCATTTGCTCCACAAAAGCCTGAAGCAGGAACATGACACATTGTCAATTTGTGAGATAGCAGACAGTCTTAGATCTCAGAGTTATAGCCTACACACAGGATTGCAGGCTCCATGCAGGGCTACAGGCTGCACGTAAGACACAACACAACCAGGAAAGTTATGTTGAGTGCTGTAGTGACTTACAGCTCGGTCCCAGAGTGAGGCTCCTGCTTGGTCACTACCGGGAGGGCCACGTGTTCCACTATGTGGTGGACAGCTGTGTCCTCTGCCCCGTGCACTCCACCATCCACCACTTCACCTTCTACAAAGCCTCCCTCTCCCTCAGTAAAGCCCTCACCCTCCGTGAAAGCTCCACCATCACCCTCTGTCTCCATGCCATCATGTCCCACACACTCCTGAGCATCTGTGTCCTCATCACACAGGTCTGAGTCAGCCAACACTGCCACCTGAAGGAGGAAGAGATAACTTTGATGTAAAGTTAAACATATCCTTATACTAAAGCAACACAGTGACAAATCACTCACCAAGTGCCAACAATGATAATGTTAAGTGTTCATCAAATGTGAATTCCTGCTGTTACTGACAGCTACTAAATCAACATACATACATACACAAACACCTTGCAAACAAACTTCATTCTTCTTTCCAAACAAATTATCATTAGATCTTAAGGATATCTACAAAATATTACACAACACACAGAGAGAGAGAGAGAGAGAGAGAGAGAGAGAGAGAGAGAGAATGGTAAGGAAACAAGAACAAGATTGGTCTCAACAAGCATACCCCTACAAAGGTTTGAGTCAGCCTCTGGCCCACACTCACCTGAGCCAAGATGTCGCTTGGTGCTGCCTCCCCATCCACCAGGCGACCCTCAGCCTTCAGCCGCTCTTCTGCCCGCATCTTGTACCACTCTTGTCGGATTCCTTCCTCCTGTGAGAATGAAATACATCAACAACAAAATTAAAGCTACCTCTCTATCTACAGTATACATATAATAAATGAATATTCCCTTTAAGAGTGATCAACAATACAAAATGTTGAGCTTCATCTCATTGCACATTCAAGGACATAATAAAATAAGTAAGGCCACAAGAAGTCACTAGCATACATTGGTAGTCCCCTGTATGGAATATATCTACCAGAAACAATTCCAACCATCATCCTCATCCATATTTTTGTTCAATCTTTTTGAAGTTTATTAATGACTCGTCATTAATAACCTCTTCACCAAGTCATTCTTTTTCATCTATACCTCTTTTATTTGAAAGTAAATTCCTTTCCATCACTTTTCTAAATATAACTATCAAGGCTGAACTCACTGTTTCTGGAGTGAATCACCATTGTTCTTATTCTGTCCTTTTCACTAATCTTTACAACATGCAGGCAACATGTTAACAACATTTTTGTAATCCAGCACTGTCCCTCTATTCGAGTGCAAGAAATATGTACTACATGCTATTTTGCTCTCATCCAATCTTCCCTTTCCTTCTCACCTTCACAATGGCCACATGGAAGTATTTTTGTGTCATCCTAGATCACTCAATTCTTTGTTCTTCTTTCTCACCTTGTTGAAAATGTCCTCAATTTCTGGCAGGAGTTTCTCACAGGCTGTGGCTACTTCAGAAGGCTTTCGCGAGCTGCCACGCCCCAGGGACTCTTTGTACAGCCTCACCTCTCGCCGTAGGTTCTTCATCTTCACCTGCAACATAATAGATAGTTCATGCAGCTGCCTACTGAGAAAGCAAGAGTCACTGAGGAAGAAAATTAGAGGACTGGCATGTGTAAGACTGAAGTACAGTATTAGGGCAGACGTACATGAAGACTCTTCTATCCCTTCAACAAACACCACTCCCCACAAACATCAGCATGGTCCAGACAACACAAAACAATAGTAAGGAAAGCTAGAGTCCACGTACCTGACACTGGCGCCAACTCTTCTGAATGCCTCGCCCCTGTAGCCTCCGTGCCACACGTTTGCACAGGGCCATGGAACGGATGAAGTACGAGGGAGGCACCTGGTGGATGGTAGGCAATGAGTTAGGTCACAGTCATAAGAACATAACAATGTAAGAAAATAAGGGAAGCTGCAAAAGGCCATAAGACCTATTTATGGCAGTCCCTATGTGAACACCTCTGCCTATTTCCACCTATCATCATCCTCATCCATAAACTCGTCCAATCTTTTTTAAAACTTCCCAATGTCTGAGCAGTAACAGCATGATTACTGAGTCTGTCATCCTCTGCTCAGATTCTGAAGCACTTCTGCATCACACTTCCACTACATTCAAAAGGCTCCAATTAAAGTGACACAGATTTTTAAAGGTATTTTCACAGTTCTTGTGACAATAACAAGATTTCTATTTAGATATCAGGAAAAAAGTCTTAGGAATCTGGCAAATCATCTCTGTTGCCTTTGAAAATACAGTTGTGGTAAGAGAACAAAGCATTTCTGAATCCAGGCCGTAATTGTACAGTTATAATAAATAAGCTTATATCCCTAACACTAATCCATGTTTTATTAGATGTTGCGGTGATGAGAGAGAGAGAGAGAGAGAGAGAGAGAGGGTGATTTAAAAGAAGTAAGGCTGTGGTCATACAGAACCACTACAAAATGTTAAAAGCCACTAAAATAATGATGGGATTATAACAATGGCATTATCATAATTAATTTTTTATGTAACAGAGAAAACTGGCCACGGACAACAAAAATTGCAAGAAAAGGTCCACTGAATTGGCAGTCCCTAACAAGGTCAAAAGAGTTAGCCAACACCATCATCTTAAGGGGACTCCAAAAATTGAAAATCTGAAAAATACTGAAAATGTAAAAAATCACCTAATGGCATACTTAGGCTAGTACGTACATACTTCACAATACACACACCATAATTTGTCATTGATATTTAAATGCCTCACACTCAATCAAGGTCATTGTAGGCATGAGATGGCAGTAGGAAGATACTCATTAAAAAAACTCAGAGGGTTTATGTGGGTATTGTCAAAAAGCACACCAGATATTACCTGAGAGCAGAGAATAATGTGAAGTTGTGTGTAGAGCCCCACTTCACCTCCCACTCCGCTGCCCTGACTACTACTACTTCTACTATGTCTCTATTACTGTACAACTATAACTGCTGCCTTCAGCATCACTGTTCCCACTAGCAAGATAATTTCTTAATGAAATTATCTAAAATTTTCAAAAGCAACAAGGAAGTCATATTGAAGTCATTGAAGATACTATAATGTTTTAGTTTCAGTACAGCAGCTTGAAGCACTGGATGACGACATGTGTTGTCCTAAAACATGTAAATAAAGTCCCTGGCTCGACACACCACCAGCCACTGGGCCTCAAGCATCAGTGTGGCACACCCTCAAGGTAAAAATCATGCTCAAATGTTCCATCAAATAGATTCCAAATGCCAACAAAATTATTCATCTGTAAAGACAATACCAATTATGGCTCAAGATCATCTACAGCTCAAAACAAGAACATTATAATGCTTGGCACCTAAAAAAAAAATAAATAAATAAAATAAAAAATGCAGCATTAGACAACTGCATATGGATGGGAAGCATGTGAGCGTCCCTTTAAACTTTAAAGCCTTGCATCTCGAAGCTAACTAACTGTGCTATTGAGGCATATTTCTCCACCATTCATTGGCCTATTTTTATGATTCTGATGCTATAAGAAGGAAATTGAAATATAAACTTTCACTTTCCTCTAGCTCAAGAGAAAAATCCAGATGAAAAATTTTGGACATTTTCCTTGATGAAAAAAAATGTTATACAGTTTTCTTAGAAAACCATCAAAGTATCTTGTGACTAGTTTTCAAGGAAATCCAAAGAAAACTGTTGTCAAAGTAAGTAAAAAGTAAAGCTCACATTTCAGTCTTCCTTAAATGACTCCAGATCATACATAGGGGGAAATAGCAGGGAATACCAGAGTTCACCAGAGAAAGAGATAAATCAATGAGAATACTGATTGACTCTTGCATTAGAAAGGTGAACAGAATAGAAGCAAGAGAAAGTAGAAAGTCTTGTGCAGTGAGGCCATCTGTGTGTGTGTATATTTACCTAGTTGTATTATACATTGCAGGGCTCATAGTGTCCTGTCCATATCTCCATATATCCAACATTTCCTTAAATCTATGTATGTTGGTTGCTGTAACAACCTCTTCTTTTACTCCATTCTAAATATACAGTTCTAGTATGTGGAAAACTGTATTTTTGATGTCCTTTAAACACTGACTCTTTTTCATCTTCCTGGAGTTTCCTCTCATCTGTCTAGTTTCTTCCTCCATCATCACCAGGTTTTGCTTGTCCAGCTTTCCAATGCCATTTACTACCTTATACAGAGTTTTTAGATCTCCTCAATCCCTTCTATCCTGCAGCGTTGGCAGTCCCATTTCTTTTAATCTGTCTTCATATGTTAGCTCTCTTAATTCTGGTACCATTTTTGTGGCTGCTCTTTGAATCCTTTCTAATTTTCTTATATCCTTGATCACATTCGGTGACTACACTACTGCTGCATACTCCAACCTCTAACATATCATACTGGTTAGAATTTTTCTCATCATATCTTTATCAACATAGTGGAAAGCCATCCTGATATTGGTTAATATCTTGTATATGGATCCAAATAGTTTGCTTATGTGCCATTCTGTGCTCAGTGTGTCTTGTATCACCACCCCTAGATCTTTTTCTTCCTCGGTCTTAAGTATTACTTCCTGTCCCATCTTGAGTGTGAGTGTGAGAGGGGCCAGCAGCATACCTGAGTGAGTGTCTCCCGCCACACCTTGAGCAGCGCCTCAGTGTCCCGCACCGACCACACCTTGCGGGACGTGCAGGTGCAGATGTCCAGGTCGTCATCATGGAAGTGGCCTGCCGGTGAAGGTCACACCATCAGCACACTTCACGCCACACAAGAGTAAGGCACACACTCACAAAAAGGAGAAATACTGATAAATGTAAGACACTTTCAGAAAAAAATATAGTTACAGAAAAATACTAAAAAAAGCAAAAGACACACTCACTGAAAAAAAAAGTTTACTGGAAAATACAAGACATGTTCATAAAGGCTATAAAGTATTAGAGAAAATTATAGTTCTATATGTACAAAAGAGAGAGAGAGAGAGAGAGAGAGAGAGAGAGAGAGAGAGAGAGAGAGAGAGAGAGAGAGAGAGAGAGAGAGACGAGAGAGAGAGAGAGAGAGAGAGAGAGAGAGAGAGAGAGAGAGAGAGAGAGAGAGAGAATCAACACAACAAAAAAAAAACAAAAATAAAACAAGAAAAATGAAGACAAGCAACAAAGAAAACAGAAACAAATGTAAACAGGAAACAACAGTGCAGAATGACACACAAACAACATCCAACACCCACAAGAAGAAAAAGAAGAAGAAGAAGAAGAAGAAGAAGAAGAAGAAGAAGAAGAAGAAGAAGAAGAAGAAGAAGAAGAAGAAGAAAACAAAAAGCAGAAAACGCAGAAATAAAAAGAAAGACCAGCACATAACAAAACCACAAACACTTAACAACCCCAACAAATGACCAACAAACAGAAGGGAAGGAAAAATGACAAGACACCAACCAACACACTAAGACACAGCAGACATTGAACACCCAAGAAGGAAGACAAAACAGAAGGGGACAGGCCAGGCAGGTAGGAAAGACACCCCCCCCTCTATACCCCCACCAACCCACCAGGTGACCCAAGCCTCCTGATCTTGTTGATGGGCTCTTGGCGGTCGTTGTGTCCATCTGAGCAGTCCGTCCGCTGTTCATAGCAGACGATGTTGTTGCTGAGGTGCATTGCTCGCTTCTTCAGGGAGGACCTCGCCCGCCGACGCCGCCGCAGACCTGAACCTGCCAAGCCAGATAGAGGTTATATTAGTGTGTCTGAGGGATAGTTGCTTAACCCATTCAATACAAGAATGCATTTTTACTATGAGTTTTGGGTGTGATTAGATGATTTTATTGACACTAGGTAGGGTCTATGAAGGTCTGGAGATTAATGGCCAGAGTCTGTAATATTTTTATCCGCACACAAGTTTCTAGAGCTGTATAAAAATAGATAACTAATAATCAGAATGAATATTAAAATGCATCCCAGTACTGAAGGGGTAAATTATTGCCTGTCTAAGGAATTAGTGAGGTTTTCTATGGTTTCATTTACTTATTTTTCATCTATACAAAGTGGGCTTTTCATGGGAATTTATGGGCTAAAGGAGACCACCTAATGGAGACCTCCTATCTGAAAGCCCACCCATTTGGGAACCATTACCCCGAGTGGACGCCCAATCTCACTCAGACTGTGGCCAGGATTAGAACCCATGCGCTCGGGGATCCCAAGGCCCCCAAAGCACAAACGGTTCCACTGTACCACGGCGGCTCCCAAAAGCAGGAGTTACTGTAATTGATGTTTGCCTTAGGGTATGGGAAGGTTTCCATGATTCTATTCATCATTTTATTTGGCAGTGAATTCATGTATGTGTGGAGAGAGAGAGAGAGAGAGAGAGAGAGAGAGAGAGAGAGAGAGAGAGAGAGAGAGAGAGAGAGAGTAGTCTATATATGGCATGAGCAATAGTGAAATAAATAAATAAAACAAAAAATGAAAAGAAAGAGGAAAGCTATTCATGAAGAAGTGTGGCAGCATAGGTGGTGGTGGTGGTGGTGGTGGTGTGGCAGGAGCATTACCTGAGGTGGGTGGTGGCTGGGAGCGTGGAAGGATGACCGGCTTTCGCTCCACCACCTCCCACTTCTCACGGTTTTCATCCGAGTCGCCAAGATCAACCTGTGAAGGAGCAGCTTGTTGTGGAATACATACAGTGTCTCAGTTACATTGGTGTGACCCCATCTGTGTATCTGTATTCACTCAGCCTACATATGCTTATACAAAATCTTGGTCCTTTACTCAACTGTAGCACAATGCCTTTACTTAAATGGGGGAGATTTATTGATACTTCCTCTCTTCTATAAATTGAGGCTTCTAGAGCCATAACATACTTTCTGCCATGTTGGGAAAGAAAACTGTTAGGCATAGGACTATATACATCAAATGCTGCCCAATCTTGAGAGCAACTTGGCTGTATTTGGTGGTCTTGGCAAAGTGGTCAAAATTCCAGTCTTGACAAGTATCCTCCCAGCCACTCTTTAGGCAGATGAATAGCTGAGCTCAGTGAGGGCCATAAAGTACTACATATCAGCTGCCACCCTTTCTTTACATCTTTTTCTTTGTTTGTCTATTTCCATGTCTGCATTTGTTTACTATTCATGCAATAAGGTTATTTCATTTTACATTAATATTATCACCAAGGTTGTCCCAACAGTCAACGCTGTTAGAATGCATAGTAATGTAACCTAAATAGGTTATTAAATCTATTATTTTTGCCAGATAACTTTGCTGCTATGATGTATAAAGCTTATAATTACCATAAAACATACCATACACTGCTTGTTTTTATGGGGGAGAGAGGGTGCTCATGTGATTACATATTTTGCTTGCCGAACGTTGCAGAGCACTGGCATACAGATGTTAAAGAGGATGTGTTTAGTTATGTTTACAGTTTTTATTCTTTCAAATATCTCCAATGCGTAGTTACAAAGTTATGGAATTTTAAAACATGGCAGAAAGAACCTTATGGTTCTAGGGGCCTCATTTATATTCTCTCAGATATTAGCATCTCTGTTCATAAGGGAGATCTTTTATATCTAATTCTTCTAATCTCTTCATTAATTTGTATATATACATATTGAAGTTGAAACTCATTCTCTTCTCAAGGCCCAAATATTTGTAGTTATTCAATTTAAGAATCTCAGTGAGTAAAGCATATCATAGAGGAATAAAGTTAATTTACTTATCCACTCACAAAATTATATCAATAAACTCAGCTGACAAAATTACTGAAAACTTATTTAATCCCTTCAGTACTGGAATGCATTTTCATACTTATTCTTCTTATCATTTGTTGATTTTATACAGCTTCAGAAACTCATGTTGGGATTGAAATAGTACAGGCCCTGACCACTAATCTTTTGAGCTCCATAGACCCTTCCTAGTGTCAATAAAATTATTTAATCACACCCAAACCCCTTAGTAAAAATGTGTCCCAGTACTGAAGGGGTTAACTACCATTAGATCCACCTCACTCACTGCCTGACTGAGGAACTGACCTGCTGAGTGTAGCGGTGATCCTTCACAAGGCGTCCCTTGACAGTGGTGGTGTTGGTTGTTGTGTCCCCACCAGTGCCACCACTGCTCACACCCCCCACTGAAGGCTTCTCCCCATCCAGGTCTTGGCCAAGGTCCTGTCAGAGCAACATGAAAATTAGTTAGCCTTTCACAAATGCATCATAATTCTGTCATCATCACTGACACTGCTGATGAAATATACCATGAACAAGGAATGAAATACAACTGCACTGCTATAGACTCTGCTGTAATTATTTTGTCACCCAACAACACAGGAAAGGCAACACCAACACTAAAACATGTTCTAATCCACTACTTTGACTACACACTCTTGGCTTACTTTAAAACTTGTGCAAACTGATGATAATCCTACCAAGACTTTTCTTTAGTTGTAAGACACCAGAATTTACAGCTTTTACAGATAAATAGTTTTTTTTTTTTTTCATGTAAGAAGGTAATCCAGCCATGGGCAAAAATAAAGGTGGCTAAAGTAAAAGGCCCATTGAGATGCCAGTCACTGAAAAGTTCCATGTAGGATTGAAATTCAAATACAAACACAGTATATCTGCCACACATATAATAACACAGCAAGAGTCTTTCTCCTTCACTTTTCAGTTTAAATTAGACAATGTAGATAATAACAAAACAATCTTATATTGGCCAATAGATCTACAATTATTCATTCTTCCACTGTGATCATTGAGCCTCTTCTGCCTTCCACTCACCTCCAGGTCACTGTCGTCCCCATTGTCCTCCAGACCTTTGATGCGCAAGTAGCGGGCGCCTCTGATGAAGGCCTGCAGCCGCTCCTGGTTCACACACACCTGCACTCCAAAGAAACACTTCACTCACCACAACGAGACAACTGATGCAAGCCATGAGGATACAAATACAAACACAGACACACAGCAGGAGAGAGAGAGAGAGAGAGAGAGAGAGAGAGAGAGAGAGAGAGAGAGAGAGAGAGAGAGAGAGAGAGAGAGAGAGAGAGAGAGAGAGAGATTAGTGTGAGCAAGAACCATCCATGCAAAAATGGATGAAAGAAGATATTATAACCAGATCGGGTGTCTAAATTCATATGCTCAATTCACTGACTAACACACACAAAGATATGAACAAAAATAGATATATATGGAGATAGAATGTCTTTTTGAGTCTTTTTGCTGATGATGCTAAGTTTTTTAGAAAAGTGAAGGATATGGAGGACTGTGAAGAACTGGAGAGAGACCTAGATAAGGTATGTGTGATTGGAGTAACCAATGGCAAATGGAATTTAATTTTGGGAAGTGCAAAAAGATGGAGTTTGGAAAAAGCAACAGAAGGTGCACCTATAACTATAAAATGAAAAATGAAGATATAAATAAGCCCTCAGAAGAAAAAGATTTAAGAGTAATATTTACAGAGGATTTATCACCAGAACATCATATTAATAAGATTGTTAGTGAAACTCTCAACCTACTAAGAAACATAAGAACATCATTTACATATTTAGATAAAGAAATGATGAGGAAGATAATTACATCTATGATAAGACCGAGGCTGGAGTATGCAGCAGTGATCTGGTCACCTCATGAGAAGAAACATATAAGGAAGCTGGAACATGTGCAGAGAGCAGCAACCAAGATGACACCAGAATTGCAAGATTTGCCTTATGAGGAAAGACTACCTAGGATGCTCACAACATTGGGAAAGAGAAGAGAAAGAGGAGACATGATTACACTCTTCAGATTGTTGAATGGAATGGAAAATATAGATAAAGGAAACATATGAATTGAACGTGAGAGAAACAAGAGGTCATGGAAGAAAATTAAAAGCAGCTTCCTGCAGAAGAGACATAAATAAGTATAGTTTCCCACACAGAAGCATTGAGGCATGGAATGGTCTGGAAGAGGAGGTGGTGTGTGCCAGAAATATTCAGATTTTTAAGGAAAAGTTGGATAAATATAGTTATGAAGACGGGACAGTACGAGCTTACTCCCCTCCTGTATGTCACAACTAGGTAAATACAACTAGGTAAATACACACAGACACACACACCTGGCCAGTATACATAAAGTCCACCATTGCCTTCAGCTCAGCATAGCGGATTTCCATGGGGAGCAGCACAATGGGGTGTTTGGAGGGGTTGTTCTGAAATGCAAAGGTAATAGATAAAAATAACATACACATACTACTTGTTACTTTCTTTCCTTGTACTTTAACATTGATTTTATTCCACTCTGCTTTGTTCTGAGTGGGAATGTAGGTTTTAGTGGAGCAAAAGTATGATGGGATGACTTGATGTGGCATTCAGTAAAAGACAACTGTGGAAATTAATGTTTTGTTGGAAAGTGTGAAACATGAGTGACATCTTTCTGACTTCAATGTGTCAGTCAGGCCCTCAAAACAATTCATTATATCAGACAACCCATAAATACTACTACTTTTAACCCAACCATTCTATTGGTCAATCATGCAATCTAATCTCTTCTAAGCCAATCATTCTACAAGTAAATCAACAATACTTCTAAAACAACCCTTTCTAAGAAAATCAACTAATGAAACTCGCATCTCAGTGAGCCATTTTGCTTCATCATTTTAGTTGCCCTTGGCAAGTTTTCCCCCTTACAGAAGTGGAAGAAGAGGAATAATAATAATAATAATAATAATAATAATAATAATAATAATAATAATAATAATACCTAATAATAATAATAATAAGAAGAAGAAGAAGAAGAAGAAGAAGAAGACAAAAAAAAAAAGTTCCTTCTCCGCATCCTCCAGCACACACCTTGAGGAAGTTTCTGAAGTATGAGGAGCATGCCGCCAGCACCAACTGATGGGCGAGCACCTCACTGCCGTCGCCACACACCAGGGTCACGTCCAGCAGGTCCCCTTCCCGCCGCAGCAGGCTGAGGGTGTTGACCAGTGACCCATGGTAGTTGTTCCACAGGATGCAGTACTGAGTGCGGTCCATCCCACCACCATGTCTGTGGGAAGTGGTGGGTTAGCTTAGTACCTGTGGAAACTATCCTTGTCTTGTGACTTGGGGTAAAAAAGCCCACCAAATTCCTCCAGAACCTGTGATGAAAAGCCAATTACTAATAAAATAAGTAAGTACATACATAGAATAAGCCACAAAATATACATAACTCATATATACTTTCTATAACAATGAAGAAATGGAGTTACGTCAATTATCTCAAGAAAAAGAAAAGGAAAGAAAAGAAACAATGCAATCAAAAGTTACAGAGTTAAATAGAAAACTATATTGCCTTTTTCAGACAGCACAATTGTGGCTGCAGAACAAAAAATGTCTAGAAAATTATTTGAGAAAAAAATAATAACAGTGAAAGGGTTAATTTTCTTCTAGCCATCATAATTATCTTAAAACTGTGTAGTAGAAATCCATGTGTCTAAAGAAGTTACAGGTGCTGAAGTGAAGATTAGCCTAGCAGTGAATCAGTTGAATGGCCGAGGCAACAGTACAGTGGTCACTGCCAAGGCTGACGTCGCGAGAGGCAAGTCGATTTGAGCGCCAATCTGTTTGGCCTCCCCACAACGGCGCCGGAAGTGTGCACCCATAGAAGGCCTCGCTAGATGCTGATGCAAGCCACTAGAGTGTTTGTGTAACAATATTCTTCAGTGATGCGTTGTAGTGTATGGTTCGTAAGGACCAATGAATGAATGAACCAAAGGAATGTGGTTAGCGGTACAGCGAAAGACGAATGCCATATTTGATAGTTCGTAATGCCTGAGGGTTACTGCTAATTGTATTTGAATTTCAACAGAATATACTAAGATCCACAACAAGTCAGGTTATAATTCCATACAGTATGAGTTCGTGTGACATTGTTCGCAAGTTCCTATAATTCAAACTGAGCGGTGTTGCGTATTGGCGCCTGGCGGGAGACTCCGCGCCTGCCTCGCAACAGGACCTGCCCACCTTCCTGTTCGCTTCTCAGCATAACAGCACACTTACACTCAAGTAGGACATCTTGTGAGAGGGAGGGGGGGTCTTTGCCATGAGTACTACCCCATGGTGTTGTGCCAGTTAGCCCTCCACACTGCTATACGGATACTCTTGAGTTCGTTTTCCCCCCCCTCGGCTACAGCGATCCTGCCGTCCTCTCCTGATTACTGCCTATCACCGCCTCTCTCCTACATTCTGACAAGGACACCCCAGAGGACCTTCCTGCCATCTTATCCTGCCTCCCAATGCTTCACACTCCAATAAGGACACTGACAATCGCCTTCCTTCCTACAAGTAATCTGCCTGCTGCCACTCTGTCTTCCCGCCCTGCTGTTGCTTCTGCTGCTGCTTATCTCCCTCTCAACCCCTCACTCCAATTCAGACAGCAGCAGGAGGCCTTTCTTCCTCCACCTGCTGTCCTCCTTCCGGCACTGTCACCTATGCCACAGTGCCAGGAGCGACATGCAGTGCCTCTAGTGCCACTTCTCGCTAAGTACAAGGCACCTAACGTAATATTTGAGTGCCAGCTTGCGCTAACCCCATCTTTTCTTCCCCGCCATGTCCCGCCCAGTCTTGTCTTCCCCATTTCTCTCCTTTCCTCATTCAAACAACCCCTCCCCCCACCCCCCTTGCCTCTCTTAGCTTGGCGAGTTACAAAATTCACGTCCAAGCCATAATAATGAGCCCTGGCCTGCCCCAGTACAACAGGGAGGGATTGACTTACAGAGGATTGGATTCGCCTTACTCCTGCCGCTGCCGCCACCAGTGTTGGAACCAAACACAGGCCGCCGCGCACTTCACTGCCGCCACTCCACGTGTTCTAAAAAGGTTCTGGCCCAGTGCTTCGTGGTATTTATCGTGGTACAGGCTAAGAAAACAGCAAAGTACAATGACACTATCATAGGTGAATGGTGTATAATGAATAATTAATAAGCAAGACAAAACTAAATGGAATAAGTAATAGTAAAAGTTATGCTAATGATGAGGAAGGTTGATAACGGTAGTAATGAAACGAAGTATTAAATATTGTTATTGATATTCAACTACGATATAGTATAGAAGTATAGTGTATAGAAGGAGTTGACTGCTGAATGAGATAAATGTGTAGTAATTCTCTCTCTCTCTCTCTCTCTCTCTCTCTCTCTCTCTCTCTCTCTCTCTCTCTCTCTCTCTCTCAAAAGTGATAATTTACTGTATTACTATAAGGAGTAGTAGTAGTAGTAGTAGCAGCAGAATCAGCAGCAGTTAGTAGAAGTACCAAATGGTACATTACTACTGTAGTAGTAGTAGTAGTAGTAGTAGTAGTAGTAGTAGTAGTAGTAGTAGTAGTAGTAGTAGTAGTAGTAGAAGTAGTAGTAGTAGTAGTAGTAGTAGTAGTAGTAGTAGTAGTAGTAGTAGTAGTAGTAGTATTAGTAGTTGTAGTAG
>CM035177.1:5987985-5992050 GCA_020233015.1 Callinectes sapidus | reverse complement strand
TCTCTCTCTCTCTCTCTCTCTCTCTCTCTCTCTCTCTCTCTCATTCTGTTTTTACGTTCTTACTACTACTACTACTACTACTACTACTACTACTACTACTACTACTACTACTACTACTACTACTACTACTACTACTACTAGTAATAATAATAATAATAATAATAATGAGAAAGATGATATTAATGACGATACTCTAATAAAATTCCCGCATTCCCCCCCCCCCCTCTCTCTCTCTCCAGTGCGCAGGGTGAGTGTGGCCCGCAGTGTCAAGGCCTTACCAACAGACTTCGAGGATTTTGTGGAGAAGGGTGAGTTATGCAGCACGGAACATCGCGGAACACTCACTAAACATCATGCATGCTGCACTATACCTTACATTCATTCCTCTTCCACTCCTCGTGACTGCATTACTAAGAAAAATACTCGTCTGGTGTCTTTCTTTCTTTACCTCTCTTCACTGAATGACTAAGAAGGAGACTCTATGCCTAATTACTAATACCAATAATTTCTTCAGTGACTTCTGCCCGTGTTACTGGAAATATTCATCATTATTCTGACTGTAATACCTTCCTCTATATCACTTCTCTTGCTTTATTTACTACCAACAAAACTCTATCATATCATCATATATCTTCCTCTACCATCTCTTCCTGTGTTAGTGGGAACTTTGAACATTTTACTGACTATGATATCTTCCTTTATCGCTTTTCTTGCTTGAATTATGGCCACCACAACTTTATCATATCCCATACCTTCCTCTACCATCTCTACCTGTGTTACTGTGAATATTAGACATTACAATAACTATAATACCTTCCTTTACCACTTCTCTTGGTTTAACTACTGCCAACACATTCTTATCATATCCCTATACCTTCCTCCACCATGTCTGTCTTACTTGAATTACTACCGACTCTGTCTCTCAACACTATACGCTTTAACCCCCTTCAGTACCAAGACACATTTTCATATTCATTCTGATTACTATAGGGCGGTTTTATACAACTCCAGAAAGTCATGTAGCGATTGAAACGGTGAAGACTGGCCATTAATCTTTTGACCTCCATAAACCCTTCCTGATGTCAATACAATCGTTTAATCATACCCGAACTCGTGGTAAAGATGCGTTCCAGTATTGAATGGATTAAGAACTATCTATTTTATAAATGGAAAGCGCATTATCAGATACTCAAAGAGAGATAAAAACTAAATAAAGACTTTAACACTAATAATCGTACTTTCTTCCATCATCTCTCTTGTCTGATAGCGAAATTAAATACTCCTTTCCGGTTTCCTTCCTTCCTTCCTTCCTTCTTTTCTTCCTCACTCCCCCTCCAGCCCACGCCCCACAATTAGTGTTCGATATTAGGCAGCTCACGGCACCCTCCCTTCCTTCCATCCACACAGAGCTGCCGCAGGTGGATGGCAAGCTGCAGAATTCCGTGTTGTCTGAACAGGTCACCGCCGCCCACCTCAGGCTGACCATTACTGAAGGTGAGAGAGAGAGAGAGAGAGAGAGAGAGAGAGAGAGAGAGAGAGAGAGAGAGAGAGAGAGAGAGAGAGAGAGAGAGAGAGAGAAACCTATATAAGTAAGATGAAAAGATCAAATAAAGAAAAGAAAAGGAAAAAAAGGTCTTTTCTAAAACAATGGAAAGCAAAACTGCAATCATCTTTTTTTCAACTCCCTAGAAAAATAAGAATATAACTAAATAACCAAATGAATGAATTAATAAATAGAAAGATAAATAAATAGACGAATAAATGAATGGATAAACAAAGTAAAAAAAAAAAAGAAAACCTTAATACCAAACTTTCCACCAACTAAACCAAACTCAACCTCACCTAACATCCCCTCACCTCACCTAACTTGACCTCTTCTCTCTCTCTCACCTGCAGGTCACGGTCACTTCTGCTCGCTGCACCAGGTCAGTGTGGTGGGGACGACTGCGGCCCAGACAGAGGCGGTGAAGGTGAAGGCAGTGGTGTCCAGCCCGAAGATGCGCCAGCACTCCCCGACCAAGGTGCGTGGTGGTGGTGGTGGTGGTGGTGGTGGTGAGGGGGAAGAAGAGGTGGTGGTGGTGGTGGTGGTAGTGAGGGGGATGAAGAGGTGGTGGATGAGGAAAAGGATGAGGATGTGGTATGAGTGGATATAGAGGAAGAGGAGGAGGAGGTGGTGGTGGTGGTGGTGGATGAAGAGGTGGTGAAGGACAGAAAGAATGAGAATGTGGTACACGTGGATATAGAGGAAGAGGAGGTGGAGGGGTGGCGGTGGTGGTGGTAGTGGTGAGGGGAATGAAGAGGTAGAGGAGGAGGAGGAGGAGGAGGAGGAGGAGGAGGAGGAGGAGGATAATCGTAATAATAACGTTGGTGAAGATAATATGTTAATGATAAAAGATGATGGTGGTGATGATTATGTTGATAATAATAATAACAATAATAATAATAAAAGTAGTAATGATAATAATAATAGTAATAATAATAATAACAATAATAATAATAATAATAATAATAATAATAATAATAATAATAATAATAATAATAATAATAATAATAATAATAATAATAATAATAATAATGATAATAATAACAAATGATAGATTGCTACTACTACAACTGTTACTACTGCTACTACTACGACTACTACTACTACTACTACTACTACTACTACTACTACTACTACTACTACTACTACTACTACTACTGCTACTAGTACTTCTATTACTACTCTCTCTCTCTCTCTCTCTCTCTCTCTCTCTCTCTCTCTCTCTCTCTCTCTCTCTCTCTCTCTCTGTCTGTCTGTCTGTCTGTCAACGCTGTGCTCCCTGCCGCAGGTGATGCCTAAGGTGATCCCTGTGAGGAAGTCAGGGATGGACGGTGGGATGGACCTCACGATTCCCCTTGACCTCGCCCCCACTGACGACGATGAGTTCTAGGGCGCCCCGCACCGCTCACACCAGGCAGGGCCCGTCTTGGCAAACGTGTCTGCATGTGTTTCACGCGGCGCGCCTTCCCGAGAGGCTTTCAGTGCAGACTGGGGCGTTCTGGGGTGTTCGTGTGATTGTATGGTAGTTAAGCAAGCACTCCCTTTTATGTTAGGAGATCACCGGCCTAGAGTATTCACTGGGGTCCCAGCCCTAAAAGCCAAATGGATAGCCAAAATTGAAGGATAAGTGTCTCGACACCTTCCTCTTGGAAGAGGTCAAGACAGAAAATAGGGAATACAGACACAAACAGGGAGTTCTAAAGTTAATCAGAAAAGGACATAAGAGATTGTGAAGAATTATGTAGCGAGGCAGGGCGAGGAAGGAAGGCATGCAGCTAGCAAGACCAGAAGAGTAGTTGGCGAGAAAATAGCGGTAGAAGATAGCAAAACATGCAACAATGAAGACAATCAGCTACGAACGAGAAGTTAATGAAAGAGAGACAGATTGCAGTAAGTCAGTTAGAGTAGGTAGAGAGGTTAACGAAGGAAGAGAAAGGTTGAAGACAATCACAGAGAGGAGTTGAGAGGAAGAGGTTGAAAGAATTAGAAGAGAGGCGTTGATAAGACGAAATGCTTTCATTTCACCCAGTCTAGAAAGGCAATGTGATTGGAGTCCTCCAAACATGTTGGGCGTATCCAATATATGTTTTGATAAGACTCATGTACAGAGTTAGCAGCATTAGGACAGCTGAATGTTGCTGAATAAGTTTAACAAGAATCCTGCACCTCCAATGAACTATACACTCATTGAAACCTGGCTAATTTGCTTTATGGCTCTTGATAATCATTCCTCTGAGAGTCTAATGTGTTTCTGAATTAGTTGGTGGAAACACAGTCTCAAATCTTTCGGCGCTATCATCTGCCCTACTTTTAACAGGCTTTAGTAAGATCCTCGAAGGTGTTTTCAGGATTCTAGTGAGAATTTTTCATCACTAAAAAATATACAAATGGTAACCCCGTTTATCACCTCTGTGGTCTTTGGGAAGGGTTCTTGCGAGAGGATGAAGTGTTTGGAAATATGGATCTGAAAACTGTACAGTACACTTATCACACTGGCCGCGACGCACCGCAAGGTTGGCTGT
>CM035177.1:5977985-5985485 GCA_020233015.1 Callinectes sapidus | reverse complement strand
TGCAACACACCCAAGCAAAGGTTCGGAGAAATAGTTGTAGGACCAAAAGTTATAATGATAATATTTAGTAGTAGTAGTAGTAGTAGTAGTAGTAGTAGTAGTAGTAGTAGTAGTGGTAGTGGTGGTGGTGGTGGTGGTAGTAGTAGTAGTAGTTAGGTGAAAAGAATAGAAAAATAACAGAAAACATTCTACGTATTAAACAAGTATTGCTTGATATTCTATCGCCTCCTCCTCCTCCTCCTCCTCCCAACTTCCGCATTTCCTTCCTACATCTATTACAGAACATTGAATACGGAGACTTATTAAAATGTGCACCGTCCTTTCTTCTCCTCTTCTTCCTCTTCCTTTACCTTCGTTCCGTAAGATCTTTTTCGTTATTTATAGAAAATGGTAACAAAATGCATGCTAAAAGAGGCCCACTGGGGTGCCACAACGCAAAGAATGAGAGATAAAAGAATGAACAGAACAGCTGTTTAACCCTTTCAGTACTGGGACGCATTTTTATATTAATTCTTATTATCATTTGTCGATTTTATACGGCTTCAGAAACTCATGTAGGGATTAAAATAGTACAGACTCTGGCCATTCATTAACTATTGACATAGTTAATGTCAATAAAATCGTCTAACCACACTCAAAACTCTTGGCAAAAATGTATCCCAGTACTGAAGGGGTTAAAAGGCTTTGCTATTTCACCAGGACTCTCTGCAAAGGTGTCAAAGATGATTAGCTTGTCTCCCGTTAGTGTTGGCGGATTATCACTCAAGCCACGAGAATACTAACAAGTCTGCTGCAGGTCACTACTCCTCACCTGATGACCAGCGGGACGAGGCCACTTGGTCCAGGCTTGGTGTTGTCGGTCTTCTTTATACCAGGGTAGCTTCCCCTGAAGTACAGCTGCCACGGGTTGTCCACGAAGGCGTCAGAGGGGAACACGCCAGAGGGAATGTTGGTGTTGATGGTGACGTCTGCACAGTTGATGAATGTCTCCTGCGGTCCGTAGCCCACCGCCCCGCTGCCATTTGAGGACAGACCCCACGTGTTGCCTGCAGGTGGCGGGGAAGGTGAGGAGACTGTGTACGTGTAGGAGTCCTTGGTGTTGTGGAGTGTGGGAGAGGAGTGGTGGTGCGGTGAAAGACGTGCTTGTAAAGGATTTGCCTTAAGAGGGCGCAGAAGATAGAGATTTGTATTTAGAAACGCTTCACTCTCTCAACGCAACAATTTTCTATGATCACAGAGAAGACTAGCCGGATTTTCCGGATTTCTTTATAATGAACTAGAAATCTTGCCAATTCATTACCACAACCATAAAAAGTACCATTAAAAACATGACTATCTTAACTAGAGCCTTTGGAAAATAGTGATGGTGTTTCAGAATACAGGCCTTCGTGTTGTAGAGTGTGGGAGAGGAGTGGTGGTCCAGTGAAAGACGTGTTTGTAAAGGGTGTAGCTTATGAAGACGCAGAAGATAGAGGGCGTTGGAGAAGGCTGTTTTTCCGCTGCGACGACGGGACGGGAGCAGTGCAAGGAAGAAATAGAGAATGAAATGAGAAATAGAGGATGTTGGAGGGAATGACGAAGGGAAGGAGTGATGGCATTGTTTAGGGTGTGTTGGGAGGAGGGTGGCGAGTGGTTGAAAGTTACACCATGGAAAATAAAAGTACTGTTACAAAATGTGGTAAATGAAACCGAATGGATATTTTGTCTTCCTCTTCTTACAGTAGGGGTGGATGGAGCATTGATCTATTTGTTTATTTATTTATTTATCTATTTAATCTATTTTATCTTGTTTTAATTTTTCATTTATTCATCTATATATTCAATCAACTTTATTCTGTTTTATATTATATTATTCATTTGTCTATTCATCTATTATTTTCTATAATTTATTCATCTCTATATATATTTGTTTGATTATATTTTATTTTTATTTTTAGCTTATTTTAAATTTTTCTTTTATCTTTTTTTATTCTTTTAACTAATCTTTATTTCTTTTTATTTTATTATGTTGGTGTGTGGTGGATTGCCCGTGGTTGATGACTATCCTGGCATACACATAGACAAATAATACTTCATCTTTCTCTTCTTATTTCAGCTTTTTTCCCTCATCTTGTCTCCCCAAGTCTATCATTCTTCCTCCTCCTCTTCCTCCTTGCATTTCTTTTTCTATTTCTCCCTTTCCATCTCTTTATCTGACTCTTTGCATTACTTTTGCTCCTCTCCATCCCTTCTTCTTCCTATTTTACCTCATTTTTCTCCTCTCCTCATTTTCCCGTTTATATATTTTTTTCTCTTTCTCCTCCCCCTCCTCTTCCTCCTTGCATTTCTCTTTCTATTTCTCCTTTTCCATCTATTTATCTGACTCTGTATTACTTCTGCTCCTGCTCCACCTCTTCTTCCTATTTCACCTTATTTTCCTCATCTCCTCTTCTCCCTAAACCTATTATTCTTTCTCTTCCTCTTCCTCCTCGTGTATCTCCTTGCATTTCTCTTTTAACTTTTCCTTCTCCATCCGTTTCTCTGACTCTTTGTATAACTCTTGCTCTTGCTCTTCCTATTTCATCTTATTTTCCTCATCTCCTCTCTCTATCATTCTTTCTCTTCCTCTTCCTCCTCCTCTTCCTCCTTGCATTTTTCTTTCAACTTCTCCTTCTCCATCTGTTTCTCTGACTCTTTGTATTACTCCTGCTCTTACTCTTCCTATTGCATCTTATTTTCCTCATCTCCTCCTCTCCCTCCTTGCATTGCTCTTTCAACTTCTTCTCCATCTGTTTCTCTTAGTCTTTGTATTACTCCTGCTCCTGCTCTACTCCTTCCTCATCCCCTCCTCTCCCTATCATTCTTCCTCCTCCTCTTCCTCCTTGCATTGCTCTTTCAACTTCTTCTCCATCTGTTTCCCTGCCTCTTTGTACCACTATTCTTGCCCCTGCTCCAGTCCTCTCCCTATCAGTCTTTCTCCTCCTCTTCCTCATTGCATTGCTCTTTCAGTTTCTCCTTCTCCATCTGTTTCCCTGCCTCTTTGTACTACTATTCTTGCCCCTGCTCCAGTCCCGCTCCTCACCTGCAAAGTACTTCCACTGCACGACACAGTTGGTGCAGGTGACCCCATCCGGCAGCTTCACGCGCCACCTGAAGATTTCTGACTTCTTGCTCTCCTTGGGGATCACGAAGCGACTTTCCGAAGTTCCCTCTATGGGCAGTGGGTACCTGATGGCGGCGCAGAAGGGCAGTGTGAATGGGGTGGGGGGGGGGAAGAGAGAGAGAGAGAGAGAGAGAGAGAGAGAGAGAGAGAGAGAGAGAGAGAGAGAGAGAGAGAGAGAGAGAGAGAGAGAGAGAGAGAGGTAATGACACACAGAAGAAAGATAATAAGACGGTGAGTGAAAAGAGAAGATAAAAAGAAAGTGAAGGAAATATTCTCTCTCTCTCTCTCTCTCTCTCTCTCTCTCTCTCTCTCTCTCTCTCTCTCTCTCTCTCTCTCTCTCTCTCTCTCTCACACACACACACACACACACAACCCTCATTCTCCCCTTCCCTTTCCTCTCCCTCCCCCTTTTCCCTTCCTTCCCTTCCTTTACCTTCTCTCCCCTTCCTCCCCTCCCTTCATCTCTCTTCCCTCCCCTTGCCAGCCTCCCCCGGTACTTACTGGTCAAGGCACGCCTGGGTGATCTTCATGGAGGGGTCATTGTGGGGGCACAGTTTGACCTGCATGTAGCCCCAGTGGTTGGTGGTCAGCTCTGCCTCAATGTCGATGACCTGGGGGTTAGGTCAAGCCAGGTCAAGAAAGGTCACAGGAGAAAACGTGAAGGGTTTTGTTTGTCTGTTTGTTTATTTGATTATTTTTCTGTCTGTCTTTCTTTCTGTCTGTCTGTCTGTCCCCCCACCCCCTCTCTCTCTCTCTCTCTGTCTCTCTCTCTCAACTCATCAACCAATCTATCAATTCATCAATCAATCAATCAATAAATAAATAAATCAGTCAATCTATCAATCTATCTATCTATCTATCTATCTATCTATCTATCTATCTATCTATCTATCTCGCTGGCTATAGGAAAATACAACCTATCTATTAAGTATGTATGTATGTATGTATGTATGTATGCATGTGCTTATCTATTTCTGCCTACCAGTCTAGCTAACAGTTATTTTTCCCCCATTTAAGAGGGCAATAAAAAAGGAAGATGAAAAAAGAACCCATATGTATGTATGTATGTATGTATGTATGTATGTACCTGTTAAATCACTGGCTACCGGTCAACCAACATATGAATCAACTACTATATAAATACAAAACATTAAGCCATATCCCTAACCATCCCCCTTAGCCCCCCCCCCCCCCCTTAGTAGTATAGTTTAAACCCTTATGTAGCCATCCTTCTATTTAAACTCATCTAATAACCAAGTCAATCAAATAGAACAAAACTTAACCTTTCCAGTAGTGAGACGCAATTTTTACACAAGTTTAGGATATGATTAAACTATTTTCTTGACATTAGGAAGGGTCTATGGAAGTCAGAAGATTAATACCTACAGTCTGCACTATTTTAATCCCCACATGAGTTTCTGAAGCTATATAAAAACCGACAAATAATAACCAGAATAACTATATAAAAAAACGCATCCCAGTACTGAAGGGGTTGATGGCTTTCCTTCCCTTCCCTTCCAGTCATTCACCTGGCCAGCAACGTAACGCTTAGTAACGATGCCATTCCCGAAGGTGCCCCCTGCCTCGTGGTCACGCGGCACCTTGTCCTGGTAGTTGTCACCGCACACGCCACACTTGCCCTGGTTCTTCTGGTAGTGAACTGGTGGTGGTGGTGGTGGTGGAGAGGTAGAAGACGGAGGTAGTGGGTGAGTGGAGAGTGGAGAGAGTGGAGGTGGGGTTGGGTAGTTAGAAGCAAGAGGAGAAAGAGGAGACGAATAAAAAGAGCAAGATTAGGAAGGACAAGAACCAATGAAAAGAAGGAGAAAGAGTAGGAGGAAATGTGAAAGAGAAAGAGAAGGAAACAAGAAGAGCGACAAAAATAAACAATGACAGGAACGAAGCCAATAAAAACGAAGAGGAGGAGGAAGAGGAGGAGTGAAGAAGAAGAAGGAGAAAAACAGGAACAAGATAAGTAATAACAGGAACGAAAACAAAGAATAGAAGAAGAGGAAGAGGAGGTGGCAAGAAGAAAGAGAAGGAAAAATAGCAAGAAGAACGAGAACAGGAAGAACAGGAACAACGACAAAAAAAAAGAAGGAGAAGGAAGAGGAAGAGATGTGAAGAAGAAGAAGAAGAAGAAGAAGAAGAAGAAGAAGAAGAAGAAGAAGAAGAAGAAGAAGAGAACGAGAATATCAAGAATAGGAACAAAAACCCAGAAAAAAGAAGGAGGAAGAGATGTGAAGAAGGAAAAAGAGAAGAAATATTTTTTTACATCACCATCACTGGCATAACAAATCACTTAATTCACACATTTATATATAATGACAAAAAATGACAATAAATTGATAAAAAAGATGGCAATATCCACATAAAGACTTTCCTATTTACTATCCTCACACCTACTTCTTTTTTCTAATGTAAGAGGGGAAAGCTGGCCAAGAGCAACGTAAACAGTGAAAAAAACCCACTTAGTTGCCAGTCCCTTTGCAGGTCTAAGGAGTTAGCCAAAAAAAAGTTATGTGTCTTAAAATCCCCCTCTTAAAGAAAGTCAAGCCAAAGGAATAGGAAGTTGGAAATACTGAAGCAGGTAGGGGGTTCCTGATATTACTATAGAAAGATAGGCAAAACACCTTAACTATACACGCACAAAAACACACACATCATAATCTACTACCTCTCTCCCCTTCCTTCCTTTCTTTTTATCCAACATCTACTGATCTTTAATTTCTCTCCCTCGTATTTCATCACTACTCATACTCATCCCTACTTTTATTCCCCTTTCAAGTCTCAGTCATCACGTAGACTCACCCACAAAGCCGCCGCAGTACAGTTCGTTGTCGTTGTAGTTGACGGGGTTCGGAAAGCCTAGCCTCCACATCGCGTTACGAGCGGGCGGGTCCATCAAGCGTCCGTGGCCCCTCACATCGCCCTGGGGAAGGAATCACAGGAAGACGGAGGGCTAAGATGAGAGAGAGATGATAGATACAACCGTAGCATTCTGTTAGGATAGGTTAGGTTAAGTTAGGTTAGTGTACTAGATTTGCCTTGTTTATTAGGATTTTTTGTTTTAAGTTTCTCTGTGAAAGTTAACATTGAAACTGGCCTTAGGAAGGAACCAGAAAAGGAGGGAAGGCTAGTAAGAGAGATGATACACACGAATAAGGCATTCTGTTGGGTAAAGTTAGGTCGAGTTAGGTTAGTTTGCTAGGTTTGCCTCGTTTGTTTTTATTCAAAGTTTCCCATAAGAATTTGTATTGAAGTATGCCCTGAGGAAGAGGCTAGTAGGAGAGACATGATAGACACAACCGTAGCATTCTGTTAGGATAGGGATAGGTTAAGTTAGGTTAGTGTACTAGATATGCCTCGTTTGTTAGGATTTTTTTTTTTTTTTTTAAGTTTCTCTGTGAAAGTTAACATTGAAACTGGCCTGAGGAAGGAACCAGAGAAGGAGGGAGGGCTAGTAAGAGAGATGATATACACGAATAAGGCATTCTGTTGGGTAAAGTTTCGTCAAGGTAGGTTAGTTTGCTAGATTTTGCCTCGTTTGTTAGCATTTTTTTTTTTTTTTTTTAGTTTCCCATGAAAGTTTGCACTAAAGCACGTTTTCTTAAAGGCTTTGTTGTCTTGAGCACATTATCAAAGGCTCGGAAGGTGATATATAGAATATTTAACGGAGACTTCTTGTTAAACTATAACTAGCATCACATAAATCTCATTAAAATCCCTGTAACATCCAATACAGGATAATGAACCAAAACGAACCACTGAAACGGTTGAGACTATGAACCTCAGTACTGAACCACTCACAAGTCACAACACGTGCACAACTAAGCCATCTCTGTGCTGCGAGATTGAGCCTGAAGTCCTCTTTTTGTCATTCAGAATCTCCACCTCACCTCTCCAGAAGCATTGAATCACAATTACAATATTCAGCCTACAATTCCCCTTTTTGTAGTGATTCAGAAGCAAGGCGCCACTTACCAGGAATGTGGCCAGCACCAGCAGCAGTAGCACAGCCTCGCGAGGCGCCATCCTCCTGTGAAAGAAAAAAAAAGACAATCATTATATACTCAGCCTGCAGCGTCAGCCTCCCCACCACCGTCATTAATATCTTGTGTAATAATACAGTGCAGTGGCTCACTGCACCTTCATCACCACCACCATTCCAAAGACCACAATGTTTATAACCCCTTCAGTGCTGGCACGCATTTTCATATTTATTCTGCTTATTATTTGTTGATTTTAGATGGCTTCAGAAATTCATGTGGGGATAATAGTATACACTCTTGCTATTAACTTTCTGACATCCATAGATCCTGCCTAATGTAAAAAAAAAAAAAAAAAAAAAAAAAAAAATA